>JAAAKG020135572.1:0-13483 GCA_010014905.2 Druon quercuslanigerum | reverse complement strand
TCCACCCAAGTGTTTTTTATGTATTTTGACCTCCTGATTACGAATTTCGAGGGTGGATTGTCCAAAAGTTAATAGGTCATTAGTTATTAACATTTTAATTGTTTAAACGGCCACAGTTAGTTTCTTTGGAAACTTATTGTTATTGTGGCACCGGAAATGTATTCCTTACCTCACGGAGAATGCGTCGGTTTTTTCAGATTGAAAAAAATTAAAATAGAACACGAGATACAGCAAACCGAGAAATGGAAGATCGTAAGCGGCGGAAGCCGCCGGGCGAGCGGCCGGGCGAGCGCTCAGAAGACACCTTAACGAAAATTGTTATAACTCGAGTTCTAATCAACATTTTTTAGATCTTAAAAAACCGATGCATTCTCCGTGAGATGAGGAATACATTTCCCGTGCCATAATAACAATAAGTTTTTAAACAAACTAACTGTGGCCGTTTAAACAATTAAATTGTCATTAACTAATTACCTATTAACTTTTGGACAATTCACCCTCGAAATTCGTAATCAAGAGGTCAAAATACATCAAAAACACTTGGGTGGAGCCCGTTACCCCCATCGGCCACGGGACCCCCCCGCTGCTCAGCTCCTAGACTACTACAACCACAGCCCCTTCCAAGTTTTCTAATCTATGCCCCCGTTTATCTTATTCTGGAAAGCTATTCGTACTTCCATTTTCTATAAATTTTAAACCTTGATTCGCGTTTGTTTCCTTTTTTTTGCTCTGTTTCTTCTTCATCCCTGACCTAAGACCTCAAAATATGAGTTATAATAGAGACTTTTCTACCGAGTGTGTACCAAAAATATTTATCGGAAATATTATATTATAGGGTGTCTACCGTAACTGGATAACCTGGAAAACCAGGGAATTTTTATATACCTGGAAAAATCTGAAAATGCCAGGGAATTTTTTTTAAATCAGGGAATTTTTTCAAAAAAGTGCCTAATTTTTTTCAAAAATTGCAATATAAAATTCAGTGATTCGTCATTTAAAAAAGTAGCTTTCTATTACTGTATTTAACTATTTTGATATAAACTCATGTATTTTATTGAAAATTCGTACTTCATGATAGACAATTTTCTACGTTTTTTCGTTCAGAATTCATCTTTTTAGAAATGAAAATTTAATTAATTGCTAAAAGTTACACTCTTGTTAATTTTTTTTTCTATTTCAGTTGAAACTTTAACTATTTTGTGAAAAATTCTTTTTCTTTCGTTGAAATATAATTTTTTAAATTGAAAATGTAAATATTTCCAGTTGAATATTCCATCAGTTTAGTTGAAGATACATAATTTTAGTGGGAAATTCTTGTTTTTGATTAAAAATTTATCTTTTTGGTTTACAATTAATCTTTTTGTTTTAATATTCAACTATTTCAGTTTGAATTCGTTACTTTGTTTGGAAATTCAACTATTTTTTTGTTGAAAATTCATTTTTTTAACTTAAAGTTTAACTATTCATTTATTGGTTGTGAATTTATCTTTTTTAGTTAAATATTCAAGTATGCAAAAATGTAAAAATTTTTAAAATAACTTTTTTAAATTCAACTACTCCAGTTGAAGATCTATAATTTTAATTGAAAATGTAAATTTTTGTTTGGAAATAAGTGTTCTTTGGCCGAAAATTATATTTTTTAACTGAAAATTTAAATATACAAATTCTGTTTGACAATTTGTATTTTTTCGTTTAAAGTTGATGTATTTTGTTGAAATATCGTGCTTTTTGTAAAAAAACAATCGGTTCGTTCGAAAATTCATCTCTTTGGTTAAAAATTTAAGTATTTCAGTTAAATATTCAGAATTTTAGTGTAAAATTTATCTTTTTTGTTTAAAATGAATTTTTTAAATTGAAAATGTAACTATTCCATTTTTTGTTGAACATTAATCTCTTTAGTTTAAAATTGAATCAATTGGTTGAAAATTTGTCTTATTTTCGACGAAAGTTCATGCATTTTGTTGAAAAATCATCCTTCTCGGTAGAAAATTAATATTTTTGGTTCAGCATTCAACTATTTTGTTAAAAATTCGTTAAAAATTTAAATTTAATGTATTACCCAAATAAGAATTAGTTTAGATTATTATTCAAATTCATGAACTTCAGGGACAAGTTCAAGAAATTATTATGAAAAAACTGATAACTCGTGATCAGAAAAGAAATTCTCCACAAAGTTTTTATTTTTAATCAGATTTTTCATCCATTGAAAAATTTTATATCAGGATTTACACAAAAAAGTTCTTGTAGTTATATAATTGCTAAACATTGTTTAGTTACCCAAAAAGAATTGTAGTTAATTATTACATTATTGGCTATTTGTAACAAAATTCTTAACCAAATTTGAGTCCGATCCAAGAAAAATTCTTGGGACGGTTACATTTGAGAAAAAATAATTTAAGTTTTTCTGATACCTTCTGGTTTTTGAATTATTTATAAAAATACATAATAATTTTTCAAACAAGAAACATAATAAAAAATGTAATGAAGAAGATTTAAATGTTTTAGAACCTAATATATTTTTTTAAATTAATTTTTTGTTTTGCAATAAAAAAAATAAACTAAAGTCATTTTTTATGCTGGAATTTTAATTAAGTTTACATTTCTTAAATTTTTATTATCTTTTAAGTCCTAAATCCAGACCTAAATTAGTCATTTTCACTACTTACTAGTACAATTTTATTAATTTAATAAGAGATAATTGAGCATACTAAATATTTGTAGAAAATAACTGATTCGATTGGTCGAGAATCTTGCTAATTTTATGGTGCAAAGGCACAGTACAATTGAAAAATTTATTTGAGGCTGTATATCAGAGTAGGCCGAAAAATTTTTTTTCGAGTAACGGATCCTGATAGTGGGTAAAAGATGTATGTGCCCTCCAACTTTTAGTTCGATGGGATAATATTTTTCGTTTTGTGTAAGCAAATTGAAATTTTGAAAAATGTTCCTATAAGCCAAAAATGTATGTTGACTTTTTGTCGGTACATTTTTTGCTGATCAATAATAATAATATAAAAGTTAAAAATAAATATCAAAATTTGTGTTCAAGCTAGAATTTTTTTAATGTGTCTTTTTTCGAAATATTTAGATTTTTCATAATATGAAACATTTTTTGATAATCACAAATGAATGGCATGTACCTATGATTGAAGCTAAATAAATTTCGAGCACGAAGTAATAATTTAAAAAAATGTGCGGCTAACACAATCCCAAAGCTGGAGTTTTTTTGTACATTTTTAGAAAATTCTAAGTTGAAAAAATTGTTTTTTTTTAACTTCTGTTTTTTTATAATTGAGTTCAGATTCAATATGGACGTTTGTCATCGCAACAATTTTTTATCGTACGCAGTACTTTATCATCTGCGATCTTATTTGTTTTATTTGATAGCAATGTATTTCCATTGTTTTTTTTTCAATTGTAAATTGTTGAAAACAAAGAATCATTTCATTAAACAATATTGTCAAACTGTAAATTTGCGGTTTCGAAACATTTTTAACTTAATTAAAATAGTATGAAATCATTATTCTAGAACTTGTAAAAAAAAGCTCATACTTATAAGTTATTACTTAAAAATGACAAAACTATAGTTTTGAAAAGAATGAAAAACTATAGTTTTGTCATTTTTAAGTAATAACTTGTAAGTATAAGCTTTCTGTTTTTGGTTGTAAATTCATTTATTTGGTTGAAAATTTAACTATCAAATTGAAAATTTATTCAAACATTCAAGAGGATATTTTTTTAAATAAAAAAATTAAAATATTTTGTTACAAAATATATTTTTTTTAAATTAATTTTTTGTGTGGAAAGTTTACCTTTTGTGAATATTTTTTTATAGAAAGGTTGTCCTCTTGGTTGAAAATAATTTATTTCGTTAAAATTGTCTTTAAAAATTCAAGAAAATATTCTTGTAATTACAAATTTTTTAATATTTTGTTACAAATTATTCTTTTTTATAGAAAAAATATCTAAGTTGAAAATATAACTTTTCGTTTTAAAATTTATTTGTTTAAATTGGAAATAAAACTTTCTGGTTTCAAAGTAATTCCTTTGTTGAGAAATTAGTTGTTTTTTAATTAAAAAATATTCTTTTTTTATTTAAAAATGTAATTATTCCATTTTTGTGAAAAATTTATCTTTTTGTGAAAATTTAATCTTCTTAATTAGAAATTCATCTTTTTTCTTGATAATTCATTTCCTTGGTTAAAAAAATTAACTACTACGTTCAACATTCCTTTAAAAATTCAAAAAAAAGTTTTGTCACAAATTAGTTTTTTTGTAAAAAATTAATCTTTTTAGTTGAAAATTGATCTTTTGTGGATCTTTTTTGATAGAAATGTTGCCATCTTGGTTAAAAATCATTTCTTCCGTAAAACTGTCGTTAAAAATTCAAAAAAATATTTTTGTAATTAAAAAAATTAAATTTTTGTTACAAATTATTCTTTTTTATAGAAAAATAATCTTCTAAGAAAAAAATATAAATTTTCGTTTCAAAATTTATTTGTTAAAATTTAAAATTAAACTTTTTGGTTTCAAACTAATTTCTTTGTTGAGAAATTAGTTGTTTTTTCGTTAAAAATATTCTTCTTTATTTAAAAATGTAATTATTCCATTTTTGTGAAAATTTATCTTTTTGTGAAAATTTAATCTTCTTAATTAAAAATTCATCTTTTTTCTTGATAATTCATTTCCTTGGTTAAAAAAATTAACTACTACGTTCAACATTCCTTTAAAAATTCAAAAAAAAGTTTTGTCACAAATTAGTTTTTTTGTAAAAAATTAATCTTTTTAGTTGAAAATTGATCTTTTGTGGATCTTTTTTGATAGAAATGTTGCCATCTTGGTTAAAAATCATTTCTTCCGTAAAACTGTCGTTAAAAATTCAAGAAAATATTTTTGTAATTAAAAAAATTAAATTTTTGTTACAAATTATTCTTTTTTATAGAAAAATAATCTTCTAAGTAGAAAATATAAATTTTCGTTTCAAAATTTATTTGTTTAAATTTAAAATTAAACTTTTTGGTTTCTAACTAATTTCTTTGTTGAGAAATTAGTTGTTTTTTCGTTAAAAATATTCTTTTTTATTTAAAAATGTAATTATTCCATTTTTGTGAAAATTTATCTTTTTGTGGAAATTTAATCTTCTTAATTAAAAATTCATCTTTTTTCTTGATAATTCATTTCTTTTTTTTTTAATTAACTACTACGTTCAACAGTCCTTTAAAAATTTAAAAAAATGTTTTATCATAAATTAGTTTTTTTTTGTAAAAAATTAATCTTTTTAGTTGAAAATTTATCTTTTGTAGATCTTTTTTGATATAAATTTTGTCCTCTTGGTTGAAAATCATGTATTCCGTAAAACTGTCGTTAAAAATTGAATAAAATATTTTTGTAATTAAAATTTTTTTAATATTTTGTTACAAATTATTCTTTTTTATAGAAAAATAATCTTCTAAGCTAAAAATATAACTTTTCGGTTCAAAATATAGTTTTTAAATTGAAAATTAAACTTCTTGGTTTTTAATTAATTTCTTTGCTGAGAAATTAGTTATTTTTTTATTTGAAAATGTAATTATGCCATTTTTGTGAAAAAGTTACCTTTTTGTGGAAATTTAATCTTCTTAATTAAAAATTCGTCTTTTTTCTTGATAATTCATTTCTTTGGTTGGAAAAATTAACTACTACGTTCAACATTCCTTTAAAAATTCAAAAAAATGTTTTGTCACATATTAGTTTTTTTGTAAAAAATTAATCGTTTTAGTTTAAAATTTATCTTAAGTGGATATTTTTTTATAGAAATGTTGTTCTCTTGGTTAAAAATAATTTCTTCCGTAAAACTGTCGTTAAAAATTCAATAAAATATTTTTGTAATTAAAATTTTTTTAATATTTTGTTACAAATTATTCTTTTTTATAGAAAAATAATCTTCTAAGCTAAAAATATAACTTTTCGGTTCAAAATATAGTTTTTAAATTGAAAATTAAACTTCTTGGTTTTTAATTAATTTCTTTGCTGAGAAATTAGTTATTTTTTTATTTGAAAATGTAATTATGCCATTTTTGTGAAAAAGTTACCTTTTTGTGGAAATTTAATCTTCTTAATTAAAAATTCGTCTTTTTTCTTGATAATTCATTTCTTTGGTTGGAAAAATTAACTACTACGTTTAACATTCCTTTAAAAATTCAAAAAAATGTTTTGTCACATATTAGTTTTTTTTGTAAAAAGTTAATCTTTTTAGTTGAAAATGTATCTTTTGTGGATCTTTTTTGATTGAAATGTTGTTCTATTGGTTTAAAATAATTTATTTCGTTAAAATTGTCTTTAAAAATTCAAGAAAATCTTTTGTCACAAATTAGTTTTTTTGTAGAAAATTAATCTTTTTGATAGAACTTCAATCCTTTTGGTTAATAACTCATTATTTATTTAGTTGGAAATTTAATTATTTAAACTCAAGAAAACATTTTTTTTTAAACAAAAGAAAAATATTTTGTTACCAATTAATCTCTTTTGTTGTTTTATACTATTGTTTATCATACCATACAAGAATAAATGTATTCCTTCTTATTTACACAGCTATGTTGATTTTCACAAATACGACAAACAGTTTTGTTATTACTAAAGTGTTTTTCGATTTGACGTAAAAAAATGAATTAATTTGCCAAATAGAGCTGAAGTGATAAACAACTATTAATCTCATGAGATTTTTCAACATGTGGATCGTTATGAATAATACGAGATGGGTCATGGATTGTATTTTGCAACAAAGTAAATAAGTTGCTGATAAAATTGTTGAGTCAACGTTTATTGAACTAATTTTCCACATAATTAGTCTTGCTTTACTTAAAGAGTTAAAAACATTATTATAAAATTAATATAATGAATAACAATAACTAAATTTCCGGTACAATATCAAAAGAAAATGATCCGAATACTTTTTCTTATCGTTCGTTAGAATCTGGAACATTTTTGGGATAAATTACATTTTTAAAGCGATCGCAATTCGTGGGAAAGTTTTTGATTCCATCGCAATCGGTCAAATTAAAGGATTTGTCAAAACAAATCCTTATTTCATTAAAGTACTGCTCGTCGGTTTCCTGAAACAAAAAATATTTTATTTAGGACATTTGAGAAAATCTGTGCGACTGAAAATCAAAAAAATTATACAAAATTTAATTATTTTGTGAACGTCTAAAATAAAAAACAAACATAATTCTTTAACAGATGATACCGCCCAAAATGCTCACGAAAGAGGAAAAATTTTTTATTTTTTTTTTCACGAACATTTGAAAATAAATTAATTATTAATTTATTAATTAATGAAAGAGTTTTTCAGCCTGTTTTATTTTTAAACTAATAGATTAATCTTCAAACAAACAAAAAAAAACGAATTTTGTGGAAGACAGTTGAATTTTCAGCCAAGCCCTTTTCCACCAAAAAAATATGAATATAATTAAATGTTCAAAAAAATAGTTTATTTTTTAACCGCATTTGAATTCTTAACTTACAAAGATGAATTTCAAACTAAATAGTTCAATTTTTAAAATAAAAAAATTATTTATCAACCAAGCGATTTCGTTTACTACCAAACATTTGAATTTTTAAGGGAAAGGGAATAATTTTTAACAAAACAGTTAAATTTTAGACCAAAAAAGTTGACTTTTTAACAAAATAGATGAAGTTTTAACATATTAGTTAGATTTTTAAATAAAATTAAGCAACTTTAAAAAATCCATTTTTAACAAGAAAGTTCAATTTTGAACCAAGAATTTGAATTTTCAATAAAAAAATATCCATTTTCAACAAAAAATATAATAGTTGATATTTCAGCGAAACAAATATTTTAATTTTTAATGAAAACCAGTCGAATTTAACCAAAAGGATGAATTTTTAACGAAAAATATCATAGTTGTTATTTAAATTATAAAAACGATTTTTCAACTAAATAGATGAATTTTCAACAAACTAAAAAAGATAAAATTTCTACCAAAAGAGATAAATATTCAATCAAGAAAGAGTTTTCACTCAAGGTAGAAAAAAAATATCAACCAAATTGTTAAATTGTTAAATTGTTCTCTGCAAAAGAGTTAAATCTTCTACCGAAATAATAAAATTTTGAACAATTCTTAACAATTTTTCAAATGAAAGTTTAATTTTTAAGCCAAAAAACGATTTTTCTTTGAAATAGTTACATTTTTAACACGAAAATATAGATTTTCATCAAAAAGTTAATTTTCAACCAAATAGTAATATTTTCAACTAAAAGTTATCATCTCTTAACCAAAGAGATAAATTTTCATTTAAAAACTATCAATTTTGAACAAAAAATTATAGTTAAATTTTCAGTTAAAAAAAATTATTAAAAATAAAAGAAAACGAATTTTTTACAAAATAGGTAAATATTTAATCAATAAAATGAATATTGAATAAACTAGTTGAATGTTTAAGCAAAATTAAAGTTTTACAACCAAAAATGAAAAAGTTACATTTTCAATCAAGAAAATTAATTGTTAAAAACAAAGTTTTAACAAAATAGATAAATCATCAAGCAACAAAAAGGAATGTTTTACAAAGTATCTTTTCAGCGAAAACTAATTCATTTTCAGCAAAAAATGGAATAGTTAAATTTTCAGTTAAACAAGTTTATTAAAAAAAAGAATTGTTAACGAAATAGGTCATTCTTTTGAAATAATAAAATCGATTTCTAACAGTGTCCTCAAGGAAAAAAACGAATTCTCAACAAAATAGTGAAATCTTCAAATAACAAAATGCATGTTTTACAAAACATTTGAGTTTTCAACTAAAAAAGATAAAAAATTTAATTTTCGAATATTCAACTAAAAACAATAAAGTTTCATCCAAAAATGTAATATTTAAATTTTAAGTTAAAAATCAATTTTCAAAGAAAAAAACGAATTTTCAATCAAATAAGTCAAATCTTCCACCATTACATGAATGTTTAACATAGTAGTTTAATTTTCTACCAAAACGATCAATTTTCAAAAAAAAAATTAAAAAGCAGTTTATTTTAGAAGAAAAAAAACGGATTTTTAACAAAATAGGCAAATCTACAGCTAGTAAAATAAATGTTTAACCAAGTAGTTGAGCTTTCGACCAATTAAAAATTTAAGAGTTGAATTTTCAACCAAAAATGGAATAGTTAAATTTTCAGTTCACAAAACTGATTTTCATCTTTTCAACTAACAAAATGAATTTTTTACAACGTTGTTGAACTTTCAACCGAAAAGTTAAATTCTTAATGAAAAATTTAATAATTGAGTTAATTTTCAGCCATAAAAATGAATTTTCAACTAAAAAAGAAAAACGAATTTTAGACTAAATAGTTGAGTTTTCAACCAAAAAGTAGAAATTTTAATCTAAAGAGATAAATTCTCAATAAAAATATATAATAGTAGACTTTTTAATTGAAAAGAATAAACTTTAAACGAAAAGTAGTAGCATTTACGCGACAAAATGAGAAAAAAGGAAGTTTTTAGAAAAAAGGGGAAAAAGAAGAATATCTAATAATTTTATAAAAAAAGAAAGATCCATCTTTACCTTATTTTTGACGCAATCAACATAGCTTCTAGCTCCCAAAATTCGGTTAACTTTTTTCAGAATAGTTTTTACAGCATATTGTCGTCCAGATACAATGTTGGCTTTTTTAAGTATATTTTTCGCATTGTATTTTTCATTATCAAATAGGTCGAGACCTTTTTCAAAATATTTTTCTTGTGTGCTCACACAATCAATGTCTGTTGAACATGTTCCATGCTTATCCCACTCGTGCTTCCAAAATAATTCTGGATGTGTTTTATTATCCACAAATATCCACTTAGTGTTTAATTCTTCCTTTATATTTTCCAAAAGAGATAGGTCAAAATTTAAAGACGGATTACAGTCAGCTGGAGTGTATTTGTTATATTGACTTGGCCAAATTCCATGTATGGTCCATTTTTCTTCTTCAGGTAAATTACAATAACTTGACTTTGTTGTCTGTCGCGAGTATAAACAAACTGTTTGGGGCCAGAGCTGAGTGAAAATTAGAACATCAAAATCATTCGTTGAATTTGATGATGAGTCACCATTAATAGTTATATTGTTTGGAAATCTGGAAAAAAAAATTTAGGCATAGAAGTTAATTAAGTCGTTCAAACCCCCCTCCCCACTTCCATACTTTCCTTCCCCTACTCTCTCCTAATTTCCCCTCAGTTCCTTCACTTTGCGCTCCCGTCATTCCCCCTACTTCTCCTTCGTTAACTTCCCCTACTGCCCTCTACTCTTTTCCCTCCTACCGTGTTCCTCCGGGCAGATGACTATTCTGCCCCAGCTACCTGTGTACCTTTCCCCCACTACTACTGGAAAAGGCCCCCCCAACGCTCTGGAAAAGGTCCCACCGCTGACCAAACTCAGTGGCAGCAGCTCGACGGTGTGAGGGGAAGCCGCGTAGTGGGGGACGGTACACAGGTGGCTGGGGCGGAATTGACCATCGCCCGTTCTTCCAATACTTCAACCCCTCGAATTCCCCTCCAGCTGCCCTTATTTCCCGCCTGAGAAAAAAATAGCAAACCCTAAAAACTATAACTGGACCACTACACAGTGGGGGTAAAATGACTTTTTTATTCAAAATAACGTAAAGCCCACAAATATTCACCGATTTTAAGAAACAAATGCATCATTCGGGAATTTGTCGAGAGAAAAATTGTTTTTTTTATGCCAGTCTTTTTAATTGGGGTCTTTTTAATTGACTGACTTACTTGATAAATTCTATGTTGTAAACAAATTTAATAAGCATTTTTTGGGCATTTTTCGACGAAATTTTTTTTATTGGAATCTCAGTCCTTTTAGTATAAGTTTCTCGCTACATTCATTTTGTTAATATGACTGAAGCTTCAAGATAATGCACTTGTTTATTAAATTTGGGCAAAAAATGTATCAATTAATTATGAATATTTCTGAAATTATATTCAAGTTCCCAATTAAAAAGACTGACAAACAAAAAAAAAAGAATATTTTCGTCGACAGATCCCCCAATATTGCATTTGTTTATTAAAATTGTTTGAAAAAAGTCATAAAATTGATCAATAAATTATGTTTTTTTTCTGAAATTATCATGAAGTTCCTGATTAAAAAAAATGTTATCGAAAAAAAAATTTTCTTTCGACAAATGCCTTCTCTATACATTTGTTTCTTAAATTTATTTTAAAAAATCATAAAATTTATCAACTATTTATGCATGTTTCTGCCGACAAATGCCCCAAATTTGGATTTGTTTATTAACTTTGTTCAAAACTGAATTTTTCTGTCGAAAAATGCCTGATTAATGCATTTGTTTTTTAAATTTGTTTATGGTATCAACAATAATGATTTCGAAAAGAAATTTATTGATCACTATATTTTTTTAATCTATATTTCTTACAATGTAACTTTCAAAATAGTAAAATTATGGAAAACTGTAAAAAAATTTTTTAACAAGTAATTTGCTTATAAAAACTTTTCATTGTTTATTATATAATATTGGAATATCTTTAACTAACGCTACTCTATGCAACTTAGCTGATTTCAAAATTTTGTTCTGTTATTGACGAGCACCGGGAACGTCCAATAGAAAAAATGTCCATTTTTAAGTCATATTTGTTTATTTATAAAAAAAATTGAAAGCTCATTAAAAAAAAAATTTATCCAAATCCGTTAATATTTGTGGGCTGTACGTTATTTTGAACAAAAAAAGTATTTTTTGCCCACTGTGACTTGAGAGGCAAAATCAGGAATTGACCAGGGATTTTTGAGATCGGGAAACGGAAGTGAATTTATATTTGACCGGGAATTTAATATTTAAGTAAACAATTATTATAAATACTTATCATTAATATTTAATCAATAATAGTATAAAGGAAAATAATTAATATAAATATTTATTAAATAATAAGTAAATTATTTTATACAGGGTGCCCTACTATTGGGGCATTATTTATAATGCAGTTAACAAAAAGTTCGATTTCATCCTTTTTTAATGTTAAGTTGAATTATTATCTTTTTTAATTATGAAATAATTCAGTTTACAATTCATAATTTAACCATTTTTAATGTAAAAAATGTTTTATTTCAGGTTTTTATTTTTTAACATTTATTTTCAATTTGAAGAATTTTAAAATAAAATTCGAGACGTTTGAATTTGAAAATACTGGGTAAAAAATATTTTAATTTGATCAAATGTAAATAAAAATTAATTAATTAATCTTATTTGAAAATAAACTATAGTCCGAGTGTTAAAAATTGATCAATAATGAATTTTACATAACGATTCTGAATCCGTTTGAAGTTAAGCAATGTACTTTTATTTAATTTTTAATCTTGTGCAAATAAATTTTCAGTCTAGAATATTTTATTTTAAAACCATTCAAATACAAAATTGCAATTGATTGAATTTGAAAAAAAAAATTCTTTGAAATAGAAAGCCTTGTATTGCTAAAATTGCAGAGTGCTATGTTTAAACTTTGAATTATACAGTGTAAATTTTTCTATTAAAAAAAATTAATATTTAACTGAACCTGCTGCATTTTTATATGTAAATAACAATTGATCAATTATTAATTTGTTTATATTGAAATTAATCGAGTTCAGATATTTTATATTTCGACAATTTTCTGTCGGGAATATTGTTTTTCGGGAATTTTCCAATTCAGTCAGATTATAAGCTGTTCGGGCGTTTTATTATTAGGAAATTTTATTATTTGGCCATTTTATCATTCGGAAATTTCCGAATTCATAAATTTTATTATCCCGAAATTTTATTATCTAGAAATTTTATTATGCCGCAATTTTATTATCTGGAGATTTTATTATCTCGCAATTTTATTATCTGGAATTTTTATTATTCGCAAAGTTTCCAATTCTGGAAATTTTTCAATTCTGAAATTTTACAGTGTTGGGAGTTTTATTTTTCGGGATTTTTTAGTTGCCTCTTTAAAGCGAGGCAATTTAATTTTTTAATTTTTGTTGAATTGGCAGAAAAATATTTTTTATTTTTAAAATTTTTATTGAGTTTAAAGGAAGATTTTTTTTTTAAATTAGAAGAGGGAATTTTTTTATTATTAGGATTTAACGATTTAGAAGGGAGAAAGTTTTGTTTTTAATTTTTTTCTGGATTGAAAGAGGAACATTTTTTATTTTTAAGGTATTTATCGTGTTGGAAGGGAGAAAGTTTACAAATTTTTCTTTTTGAATTGGAGGGGAACATTTTTTTATTTTTAAGATTTTTATCGAGTTGGAAAGGAGAAAGTTTTGTGTTGAATTTTTTTTAAGTCGAAGAGGAACTTCATTTGTTTTAAACATTTGTATTGAGTTGTAAGGCTTGGCCTTTTTTCTGAATTGGAAAAGGACATTTTTTTATTAATATTTAGATTATTATTTTATTAATATTAATATTATAATTAATATTTTTATTGAGTTGGAAGAGAGGAAATTTCAAATTTAAATTTTTGCTAAA
>JAAAKG020135571.1:0-13483 GCA_010014905.2 Druon quercuslanigerum | reverse complement strand
TCAGTGAGGATTAACCCTCGCTTTCTGTTTGGTTCACATTTGAAGGAGATATTACATGGATTTGACGAATTATTTGTATCTTATTATGTCTACACCTGACTCAAGCCCACTATTCAATTTACGAAAATTTGAAAACAATTTATGATATGAACAGTGTTTGATTCATCAATAGGGATGTCAAATTTTCAAACAATTAACGTCATTCATATAAAATAATTTTTTTTCAAGGTAATTTTTTCACATAAAAAAAACAACTTGGGAAATTCCAACAGTGAAATTTATATGGAACACAAAATATAAGGTATTACAATATGGAGGGGGGGGGGGGTATGAGCCGAAATAATCCAAACAAAAATAAAACGCATGTGTGTGAGTGGCTAGTGTTGCCATTTGTTAATTCAGATGGTTCTTAAAAAATATAAAATAAATAAAATTTATCATTTTTTGTCTTATTTTCTTTAGGAAATTAAAGAAAACCACGTAGCAACCTTAAAGTGTGTGAGTGGGGGAGGGCAGTTCTAGAATTGAACCGCTGCATCTTTGGGTTCGGTGGCGTTTGCGCCCCCCCCCCCTTCCTGGATAAATATTCTAAACTGTTCACATTAAACTGATAAACTATTTTTAATTTAAAATTTGAAACATTTCGAAGCGAATAAATTGTAATTTACATTTGTGAGAATAACAATCCAACTGTCTTTTATGTTTTATTGGTCAAAAAATGCGGATAAAAATATTGACGAGGAAATTCGGGTTGTATTTTTCGGCAGTCCAGGTAGAAATCCCCGTAGAGGTTTAAACGCATATATGTTTCCTTCAACTGTAAATATCTCGTGCATAACTATTAAAAATATGGGCAAAAATTTATGTCATTTTTGAGTAGCCTTGAGTTCTCTGCGTATTCAAAAAAATGTCTTATTCCGCATGCGCTAATGGTGGTTTTAGAAGTTTTTACGTACACAGAAACCGACAGCATTAGCTGCACGGCGAATCTCGACTTGGGAAGAGTCCAGATGTCAAGTCATTTCGAGCGCGGATTGCACTCGGATGGGTGACAATCTGCGACATACAATGACGCTGTGTATTTACTACGTTTTACTTAATGTCGAGAGGCAGGTTTGACGCCGATGATGATTGCATGAATTCGATGGATATGATCTAATATCTGGCTTCAGACTCGCCCGTAGAAAAACCCGCTAAACTCAGGAGGAGGTTTTCTGCAGTTGTCCTATCTTCTGGCCAAATGCCCAGGCAAATACAAATACTTCTAATAAAAGTCGGATACAGCCGCTAGTCATCACTTTTGCGATTAAACTGACACATTGATACACATATTTAAATAAAACATTTGCTCATGTTCAATATGTGCAAATCCGATAAAAAATAGAATCCTAGCATCTTGACTAGTACGGCTGGAAAAAATGGAATATTCAGCCGTACCAGAAACGTGACTAAAAATACCGAGAAAAGGCCTTTGTCTCCGATCTCAATCGAGCAGATTTGAGAAACATGTTTGAGAATCCCATCGAGAACTCTTCTCTACGTATAATGCCGTAGAATTTATCATAAAGAGGCTTCTCAGCAAGTCCCCTTGGTAGGAGCGAATGTTCTGCTTCCTGCATATGACTTGAGCGCCAAAGGTGTTAGCGTTGCTAGGGCATATGTGTAGTGTCGCTGGAATCAAATGAGCGTCCAAGATCATCTACGGCCCTATCTGCTTCACGGTACAGTAATGCCGCAATATTGACGACTTCATGCTGATGTACTGATCATATTAGAGAATCTGTGCATTTTAGAATTGAGCAGACTGTAGCTAGAACGGTTCTTTGATGAAGGGGAAGGTATGTACGTGATACGGAAGATCTGGGATGATGACTCCGTTAATGACTGCGGTGAAACCTTCACCTGCAACTGTGCTGTATGCCGCGTAAGGTTATATGCGGCTAGAGACCGCACTTTAAGGAACAGTGTCGTATGAAGTATCTTGCGTAATTTCCGGTTCTTGCTTACCTTCTGTATAGAAGGAACAGGAGTACGATGTACACATTCCAGTTGCGTCGGGATTGGATGATTTAAGGAACCATGGTCGTAGCTTCTGGAGCCTACAGCTTCTCTATGTAAACAGTAACCGAAAACTGACTCATCAACTAAAGCAGTACCATGTGGAAATATACTGGGATTTTCACGTGGTATTATGCGTGATACTTCAACCTTTTTTTCTTTCTTTTAAATTACCACTTGAATTTCTTGTGGTTTCCCTCGATTTTTACCTGGATTTTGACGCAAATATCTTCACCCGGGAAAATTTATTCAACTTCTTCTTTACTTCAAATGTATTATGGTTCAATCAAGTGTTGGATCAGCCGCATACGTACCGTTTTAAACCAGCTCGATCTGAAGCTGGTTTCGACTCCAAATAAAAGAGCCTATCATAGCTGGCCTCGATCGAACTTTGACTTTCGAGCTTTTGTAAGACTTCTATCTGAGGGCCATATAATTTTTATAATTTCTTCAACGCTATTCACTGTGTGTGAAATACTCAAAAAATGTCTTAAAGGCGCTCGATAATGTATTTACATCGCGCTATGCACTCAGCTTTTGCATCTCGCCCACATTTTTGCACAGACTTTTTAAAAGTACAGGTCGAAGCATCGCCAACAGTAATTTGATGATTGTGCATTTCATTTTGTTAAAGCTCATTCGACTTTAAAGAACCCATTTTCATGACACATCTTATGCTTCGCAGCCGATTTTGTCCTTGAAAATGTACATAATTTTCATAAATGTATATTATTACAATTCATAATATACATTGGTATTAAAACAGACGTATTTTCATTGTCTCGTTTTTATAATTTAAAAGAAATGCCCATTCTATAAAATAAAACTGGTTATTAAACATTTTGTTGCAAGTTGTGTGTTTTTTCGTAAACTTAATTTGTTTACGTTCACTGCTATTTTTACGATTCAAACCAAAAATACACATCCTAACGTAAGAATTGCAGGTACCATTTAGGCGCAGAATCTTGTTAAATGAAAATTTTTTGTAGGTTGCGTCATTTTATAATAAAAATGTATAGATGTGGATCTTTTTTGGTTACAAAACTGTTGTCTATTAACTTTTTTGGCCCTTGTGTCATTTTTTCAAAAATGAATAATGACAAAATTGCAGATACCTTTTAGCTGAACAACTTTAGTCTGATACATTTTTTTCGTACCTTGTGTAATTTTCGAAAAAAAAGATTTTTTATTATTAATGTTATTTTTTACGATTGAAACAAAAATTGCGCGTTCCATCGAGACATGATTTTTAACCAAATTAAAGATCTTATTTCAATGTATGAATTTTGTTAATTAGTTTTTTTTCGTACTTTGCGTCGTTTTTCCACAAAACAAATATTTTTCACGATTAAAACAAAAACTACACATCCTATCAAAAACTTATAAGTAACAAATGTTTTTTTTTTTGCTGAACAACTTTTGTCAAGTTGTTTTTTTTTTTCGTTTTTTGGTACGTTCGTCCGAACATGTTTGTTTTCTTATCTTTTTAATATTGTTTTTTTACGAATAACCGAAAAACGTGGTATCCCATAAAGAAGCGAATAATAACAAATTTTGAGATCTTCATTGTGTGTACAATTTTTTTTACTTCATCTTTTCTAGTATCTTGCATACTTCGACCGCAAATTTGTTCTTTTTGGTCAAAAGAAGTAATTGAGATAAATCTTTCGTCTTTTTGTGTATTACTATTATCCGCATATAATTAAATGGGTAGCTAACGAACAAGACCTTAAGTTTAAGAAGCACAAAGAGTACATTTCCCCAATACATTTCCCCGGTTGCTGCAAACTACTTATTTTCTACTAGTTTCAAGGCTAAAGCAGTTTCTCCTTGTGCATATACAAACTCTGGTACTTTTCACAAAGCGCTTATGCATCTAATAATGTAACAGTGTTAGCTGCCAAATAAATTATCAACAACATGTGCATATATTATTAGTACTAATCATTTTCCTTAAATTCTTTAAAATCCTAATTAACAATATATTATTTGTATGACAATGAATTTTTCATTAGTCGCCTTATACAACGACACAGAAGAGTGAGGCATTAGGAAAATGAAAGGAGTTGGGAAAAAGAGATGGGATATAATGATCATTGGAGAATCCTTCACCCCCAGCATCTATTTTTAAATGCACATTTGCAAGACGCGCGGGTGGCCGCCGTGTTTTCCTAAGACGGCGCAAAATTACACACTACCCGTTTCGGGACGCGAGGTTGGCTCTCCTCTCTTTCTTCTGTCTACTTCGTAAACGAGAGAGACAGAAAAGAAGGAGGTAATCTCGCTGGTTTTATTTTTCGGCGGCCCTTTATAGCCCCACCACCAATCAAAAGCGAGTAAAACGTAAAAAATCACCGAGCGAGACCCGCGGCGGGTCTTCTGGCTTGCAGACTGAGAAATATTGACCGCTCCACTGTTGGATCGGTTCTCTGCTTGACCGTCTCTTTGTCGCCACTTGTCGACACGTTCAACATTTGCACAGATGAAACCTGCTATCAATATTAAAATAAATAGAAAACACTTATAATTATAAGTGGAACAGGTACATAGAAAACTTGTATGACGGTGTAAAGGATTTTTAATCAAAAACTTTTTAACGAAAATTTAGTTAAAAAATCATTGTAATTAATTAGTTACAAAAGACCAATTTTATGTATACAAGTTTTTCAACCAGTAATCCACATTATGTAAGTTAGTTCGCTTGAAATTATATAAAAAATATAGAGCTGTTTTGACAACAAACCACATTTTTGCGATTCATTTCCCTTGTTTGCAGAAGTCTTTAGAAGACACTCAAAATTCTCTAGTCTCGTTATGGAATAGATGGGTAGTTGGTATGGTTGGAGAAGAGGCTGGACCGAAGCAACAGCACAGGAACGTCTCCTACGGGACGTTAACGAGCCGGTAAATATGTTGCCTACCACATAGCTAAGTATGACCAGTGTGCGTATACACGCCGACGAAATGATTATTATAGTTCGTAACCGAAGAGCTGCCCATTTTAGAGCCTGCGGAAGCCGCCGTATAATTTTCCACCCACTAAAATAGCCATCGCCCTGTCTCTCCGAGACCAATCCGCCCGCGATTACTGGCAAATAAGGTACAGTACCCCAAGAAAATTAATCTGCTGCCTCGTTAAATTATGCAAACGGACCACCTTCGTCAAGAAATCCGAACCATTTGAAGCCTGCGAAAGTTAGGCTATTGAGTTTGCTTCATTTTTTGCTTATGGTACCCCTTTCTTCTTTTTTCTTTTGCATTCTCCAGAATTTATAAGAATTTTGTGCGTCAGTATGATATTATCTGACTGATAGAAAATGTTTCAATTTTTAGTAGCTCTATTTAGTATAAAGATGCTTAATGTTCAAATTAACATTTTTCCTTATAATAAAGTCACCTTTTATATATCTTCACTCCAGTCAGGTGTTCCATATTATAGTTCATTTTCTTAAACATTTTTGTTTCCTTTACTTTCTCTTTGGAGCGAGTGCCAAGCTAGGTGCAAAGCATGAAAATAAGCGTTTGATCACAAGGCCGATGATTTCTAGAGCACAAGCACAACCGGCACAAAGTGACTATTCGTGGAATGGGACAAAAGCAACATCGGAGTTGTAAAGCAAACGAACCAGCTTGGAAGTTTAACATACATTTGTTCTTTCTGCAAAAGGCTCCGAATTTACCTGTGAACGTATGTATGAGCCATAGACCCACATTTTTATCGTCCTCAGGTAAGAAGAAGAACGATTTGATCGATTCAGCTTGCATTTCTGTCTAACAATTTTCCGCCTGCTTTTACTCCCATTCTTCTTCTTCATTGGCAATTGGCATTTTTCCCGATGGATCGCGTAATCCCTCAGGCCACCCAATTTGCAATTTGCTTTCACGACAGTCGCATTAAAGTATTTCTCTATTTTCTCGATATATTCCGACTCATATCGATTAATCGTTAGCTTCGTAATATTTACGAACGTCGCTATGAATAAGATATTATTCAAGGTAATGCTAACTTGTAGTACAGCGAGAATTTAAGCCCACAAATTTATATCTTTTACAAATATATCAGCAGATATACTTGTGAAAGATATAATTTTGTTAACTATTCAGGCATAGTTATTCTTTTAACGATAATTATATATCTTAACAATAAGATTCCTCGTCCAAAAATAAAGACAGAGTCCTTCTCAAAGTGTTTGTCATCACAACTATAAAAAGAATTGATTAATTTAAATTAAATTTCGATCACAATTATCTAAAAGTTGATTCGAGCCAAACTGAGCTCAAACTAGATTGTCCAATTAATATTTGGACCTTAACTGGGCAGCCCACTTACTCCCCAACTGACCTACTGTCTGGGTTGTTAGAGTCAGACCAACAAATGCACTGATCGGCCCACTTTATGTATAATTATTAATAAAAGGGTGCATTTGTTTACACACTGATCCAAAAACCTAAAGTCTGAGTGCACCTAGAACGTGCTGCCGTCGGATCTCGTGCTTAGCGCTTGAAAACGTATTTATCGCGCGCTATGCGATGGGTCTTTGTACTTCCCTATACATCTGAATAGAACTTTTAAAATTTGAGGACAAATTATCGACAAATGTAATTTGGTAATTGTGAATTCAACTTTTTTAAAGCTACTTCACCTTAAACTAATAAATTAGCATCACGTGCCTCGTGCTTCTCACTGGATTAAAATATGTCAAAAACTCGACATTTTCCATACTTTGTTAACTTTATTATATTAAATGCATATTATATTAATTTATGTGCATTACTCTGGTATTGCTTTTCAGATATTTTTGAAGAAAGTACAGATCTTTTTTTGTATGGTACCCGCATAAAATAGCGTGTTTTGCTGCTTGCGGATTGAACCTACACTCTCTTTTCGAGCGGCAGGCGTGGACCTGCATATATAATTTTCGACCACGCAGTAGAACACTGGTTTTAGGGTACAAGGCCCGAAATTATATACTTGCTGATACTAGAAAAAAATGGAGGCGCAAGCGCGGTCACACATGGTTAGAAGCAGATGGCGATATGACGATGTGTTCAGTAAGGAACATTGAAAAATACAAAATCGCGGAAGCTGGCAATATTTCAAGTGAAATCGCGGACAGCACTGTTTTTTTTTTTTTTTGTTTAAGATTGTTTTTGCGATGCAAAAATCATCAAAAAGATTCGAAAACAAAAGTATCATAAAATGTGAGAATGCAAATGTAACAATGTAAATGTAAGAATGTGTAAGTACCACATTTATTGTTCGTGCCTTTACATACTCTTTGTATATGACGAATACCTTGCGACTTACGATCATTATCCCTAAAACTATTAATAATGGGTAGAAATTATTTTATATCTTCATCAGAGGCATTGTCTTTAGTATGTGGAAGTACAGAAGCTGCATTTATATATTTTTATAACTAAATTTATTTGCAATTTTTTGGTATTGAAAATTGTATTTTTGAAAAAATGCCGATTTTCAGCCCTTTGGACTATTTTCTGGGGTGTTCACGAAATTTAACTTTAGGTAACAAAAGAAAATATGTTTTCTATTATATGTGATATGTTTTCTTCCATTTTTACCTGTTTTTAAAGGCCGAAACAACATTTTTTCTGATTTAAAAAACAATTACCTTAAAAAATCACGTTTTTTCACGTAGAAGGACATAATTAGATGCACCTAGGCTCACTTTACCCGACTGGGCCTGTTTTAAAAAATAATTGACAAAAAATTATCAAATAGGATTCAAAAGGCTTTACCTGACTAAAATTCAACTGAGAAATCGGTTTAAATTATGTGTGTTCAATTGAGGCCCAATGGGGCCCACATTGATCACTACATCATATAAAGAATACCAGTGTAGCGATATGCCAATGTTTTCAGTAAGGAACATTGAAAAATACAAAATCGCGGAAGCTGCCGATATTTCGAGTGAAAGCTCGGACGGCACTGTTTTTTTTTTTGTTTTTTTTAAGATTGTTTTTGCGATGCAAAAATCATCAAAAAGGTTCGAAAACAAAAGTATCATAAAATGTAAGAAGGCAAATGTAACAATGTAAATGTAAGAATGTGTAAGTACCACATTTATTGTTAGTGCCTTTACATACTCTTTATTCGCTGACTTCAAAAGAGATGTCACGCTCAATTCATCAACAGCAGAACACGCTTTCCATTTTGCGCGTCTCTACAATAACAACAAAAAATACAGTGCATGTCATGGAAGAGAGCCGTTTTCGTATCTCGGGCAATATTTTCGGAACTAAGCTAACGGCACGAATTTTTACTAAGTCACTTACCAAATCAGTGCCCCGGTCTCTCTCTGCGTTACTATATAGTCCTTTGCAAATATTGCAATTTTCTGCTACTCGAAGTAGCAAACATTACAAAAGTTCCATTATGCCCCTCCATTGCAAACTAAAAATAGTAAAATCTATTCTGATTTTTAGCAAATATTGCAGCAAAAGGTTTCTCCGTGTAGTTATGTACTGTCACCCTTTCAACATCCATGTACAGAATGTTGATATCTAAAAAATTCTCTAAAATTTTTTTCAAATGCTCTTACTTTTTGAATTTTGATTAACAATAGCAGGTTAGATAACTCGTTCTTACTTTTTACACTCTTAGAAAGTGTGTCAAAGCACAATCCAATTCGAATCGTGTTTCAAAAGTTATCCGGTATACAAAACGTCGACATTAGATGGAATCCACGAGCCATTTTTGACCGACTGAACGAACGAAACTCTCAGTCTCTCTTTGTAATGAGTACAGTTTCTCTACCTTTTCTCTGTGATCGCAATTGCTTTCTGTGCCGCGATTCGCAATTGTCTTAGCTCTTATTGACCAAATATGTCCATTTTTGTCCGTCAACTTTAAACACGGACAAATTTGTTGTGTATGCTATCCCATCCTATCTTTCAATTTACCAAAAAAAACGTGATTTTTTAAGGTAATTTTTTTTTAAATCGCATTTTTGCTGCGAGAGAGGTCTGGGCGATAATTAAAACCACAACAACTCCGGCTCAAAATGTCAAAATAATAAAGTTAAACACACAGAAAGTTTAATTTTTATTATTAAACGGTTGTACGACCACCCCTAAAATATCATTCACAAAAATTCGCTATTTCACTGATTTTTCTGACAAAATTTTTTCGGCTTTTAAAAAAAGGTAAAAATGGGGAATAACATATCACAGATAATAGAAAAAATATTTTCTTTTGTTATCTAAGGTTAAATTTCGTTACAACCCCATACAATAGCCCAAAGGGGTGAGAATCAGCAGTTTTTCTAAAATACTATTTTCAATACCAAAAAAATGCAAATAAATTTGGTTCTAAAAATAAATAAAAGTTAAGTTAGGTTGAAGTTTTGAAAATCTGTAGAATTAGATTCACGTAGAGTTTTATTTCAATGATTTTTTTATAATCAGGTTTGAAATTTTTTTACGTGCTTGCGTATGGAACGTCTTTAGTCATTTCTTCAATACAAATGTCTCATATTTTTAACTTATATTCACCCCTTCAAACCCTTTTACACCCTATGAAAGGGTTGTCGAGCCAAAATGGTCGAAAATTAAAAATCTGCGTTCCAAAGAATCCCCGAGTCACGTTACTTGCTTGGGTGAAATAAAAGCTAGTAATTTTCTAAATTTAAATCTCTACTCAACCCCTACAACCTTTTTACACCACATGAAATTCCTGTAGAGTAAAAATAGTCGCAAATTTAGAACTCCCAAAAATTCTCGAGTCACGTTCGTTGCTTGGATGAAAAGAATTTTCTACCCCTACTCACCCCCTACAACCCTTTATAATCAAACGACAGGGTTATGGAACTAGAATATTTTTAAATTTACAAATTGAATACAGTAAAACGTTATAGTTTATATAAAACGTTATATGGTTATGTAAACTATACTTTACATAAACGATATACAGTTATCGTGCGACTTACGATAATTATCCCTAAAACTATCAATAATGGGTAGACATTATTTTATATCTTTATCAGAGGCATTGTGTTTAGTATGTGAAGTACAAAAACTGCTTTTTTTTATTTTTAGAACTAAATTTATTTGCAATTTTTTGGTATTGAAAATTGTATAGTATTTTAGAAAAAATGCCGATTTTCACCCCTTTGGACTATTTTCTGGGGTGTTAAAGAAATTTAAATAACAAAAAAAAATGTTTTCTTTTATCTGTGATATGTTTTCTTCCATTTTTACCTATTTTCAAAAGCCGAAACAACTTTTTTCTGATTTAAAAAACAATTACCTTAAAAATTCGCGTTTTTTCACGTAGAAGGGCATAACTAGATCCACGTGGCTCCATTTACCCGACTGGCCCTGTTTCAAAAAATAATTGAAAAAAATAATAATAAATAGGATTCAAAAGGCTTCACCTGACTAAAATTCAACTGAGAAATCGGTTTAAATTATGTGTGTTAAATCGAGGCCCGGTGGGGTCCACATGGATCACTACACCATATAAAGAATACCGAGACGAGAGTCTTAACCCTTTCTTGCCCTGCACCCTAAAAAAGTGCGTGGGCCAGTAGTTCTAGAAATAACAAGAACGGGGGACCTAATTCAAGAGTTTGATGTAATTGCTATAAAAAAGTTCTATTAAAAAACGCTGAATTATAGATAGCTCATTTGTAAATATGTATATTTTGTTAATTTTGAAGAATGTGATGCAGAAGAGAAACTAGTTGACGTATGTGAAAGAAATCGGTTAGGATGGTTCGGACATGTTGAGAGAGTAAAAGATGAACGACTAACTATGCAAGTGCCGGAAGGTAAATTAAATGGCAGTGTGTCCAGAGGCAAACCGCGGAAAGATTGGTTAGAATGTGTGAATGAGACCCTATTAAAAAGAGACATAGGAAGCCACAGAAACAAGTGAGCTTGCATGAAAAAATGCATGGAGATGCAGAAAGCCAGAGTAGTATGCCATGGCAGAAAAGTTTGGCGGTAAATGCTTAATAAAAAGAGTGCCAGTAAAGTGAATGATGCCTGTTACAGAAGACCTTGGATACTATTTGGCCCGTCTGGGAAACCTCACATGACTAATTTGTGAGGCTGTTCACTTGGGGTGATTGCTAGAGAGATTGATCAGCAACCTGAACAGACGCAGAAAAAAGAACTCTATATTTTAATGAAACCCAAGTTAAATCTTCTGATCTTACAAGTACCTATATGGACAACACGACAGTTCAGTAAACGTTACAATTACAGGCAACTAAATATAACTATCATTGATGTAACGAGAACCAATTCTCAAGTGGTGCTGACCTATGGATCAGTAGATTTTACTGACCCAGTCGCTATTCTGCATAGTTCCTTGATGCTGCAATTACGAATTATTATGTCGCTTTAACGAATAATATAAAGAGATATAACTTATGTTAACGGTATAGACTATAGTTTAGACAGCACTATAAATTGCGGAAAAGTATTGATAAAAAATAATTATTAAATAAGCCCACGGTTTGCATACCACTGTTATATATGACTGTCATGTCATGTAATTTAAACTTTGATTTTTCAAATGGGCGGATAGCGTCACGCTACCCTCTCCCCCCGTAACACCGTTGAATTAACATTACTTTCATTGTGACATTTATGAAATTCTACCCTCTAGATTTCTTGATAAGTAAATATTACATTTCTTTTTTCTATGTGCATGACTGGCATTTTGATATCATTTGGAAAAGACAAATCTATCCTATCCAGTGTTTGTTAATGAAACTTGTTCATAACAATTGTCATTACAATTCAAAAATCAATTTTTTGATTTGTCGCGCTCCTAAGTAATAAATCTAAATTTAACAAAGATGAAGAGCGGAATATTTTCCCAAAAATCTCTAATACGTCACTATAATTTCACAAAGTATTAAAATTGAATGACCACTTGCAGATTTAGATAATCTTAATTCTTTTGAATTCTCTGAAATCTTTTGAGTTCACAGAATTCATTTGTATTTCCTTAATTCTTTTTAAATTATCTAAATTATTTTCAATTCTGCATATTTTCTTGAACTATGTGAATTTAATTGCACTCTGTGAATTCTTCTTACTTCCCTGAATTCTTCTAAATTTTTTGAAATCTTCTAAATTTTCTGAATTCTTTTTAAATTTTATGATTTCTTTTTAAACTTTCCAAACTGTTTGAGCTGTTCTGAATTTGTTGGATTTTTACGGCACCCAAGATTTTTAAAAATGTTTTTAATTATTTTGAAATCACTAAAATACATATTAAGTTAATTTTAACTCCTTCATATCTAAAAGTTAAGAAATTTAAATTAGAATAAAATCAAATTTATAATCCGATTAAACGTCCAACAATCAAGTTAACGTGCAGATTTCCTGAAAATAAAACCAAGAATCCAATGAAGCAATTTGAAAAATCAACATAAAATGTTCCTATTGCAATTTGAAAAAAGATAATAATGTTTTCCGGCACTGATACATAATAATAAAAATAAAAAAGACGAATGTAATAAAAAAGAGAATGAAAGGGAAGTGGTTGGTTGCCTTCTCGTTTTCTTTGCTCTTTTTTATTTTATGGTGCAGTTGTTAAAATTTGGACGTTGGATTCTTAATTTTATTTTCAGGAATTCTGCCCATTTTCTTCATATCTTTTGAGTTTCTTTATTTCTCTTTAAATCTTTAGAAGACACTTTGAATTTTTTTGAATTTCTCGAAGTCTTTCAAGTTCTCTAAACTCTCATGAATTATTCTGAATTCTCTAATATCATCTGAATTGTCTGACCTCTTTTGAATTCTATGAAGTCTTAAATTTTCTTAATTCTTTAGAATCCTGCATTCTTTAAATTCTTTGAAATCTTCAATTCTTTGGATTCTTTGTATTCTGTATTCAATTCTGTAATCAATTTCTCTAGCAATCACCTTAAGTGAAGATCCTCACAAAGTCGTCCTGTGAGGTTCCCCATTTGGGTCCATTATTATCCAAGGTCTTTTGTTTCAGGCGTCATTCACTCTACTGACACTCTTCTTATTAACTATTTTCCGCCATATCTTTCTGTCCTGGCATAATTCTCAAGCTTCTTTAACTTCCATGCATTTTTCATTGAGTCTCTCGTGTTTCTATGGCTTTTTATGTCTCTTCTAATGTCTCTGGGCACGCTGCCATTTACTTTACCTTGATACACTTGTTTCGTTAGTCGTTCATCCTTCATTCTGTCAATATGCCTGAACCATCTTAATCGATTTCTTTCCCATGTGTCAACTAGTATCTCTTCCGCACCACATTCTTTAAGGATTATTTCAGTGCCCCTTTTGTTCATCAGAGTTTTCCCGCATATTATGCGCAAGAATCTTATGTCAATCGCGTTAATTTTACTTTTATCTTTTTCTTGATATGTCCATGTCTCGCTGCCGTATAGTACAGTTGGTACAAATATGGAAT
>JAAAKG020135570.1:0-13483 GCA_010014905.2 Druon quercuslanigerum | reverse complement strand
CAGCATTCAATGGTGACATTTTTGCAATATTAGTGCATGATAATATTCTTACTGCAATATATAGGACAGGTCAATATCACCCGCGAATAAAACTGAACATGATCAGTGGCACAATGTATAATTTGACTCCAGAAGAAATGAGCGATTGTCCAGTGGGCAAAAATCGTCCAATCTTCCCAAGCAATTATATTAAAACTTCTGCAAATTCCGATTCACTACAGATTAAATGGAATCATAATGGTGAAAGTAATCCAAGTTCTTTCCCGCCCAGAAAAAATTTACCTGAGCTGACGTCTTCTAACAAGCATACTCCGTCCAATCCAGTTTCTCCTCCGGAAAGGTTTCCTTCCGATCGTATACTTGGATGTGCCAAAAAAGAGCTTGGATATATTCGACTTATTCCATATACAAATCAGAACCTCCGATTTGAATTTCGAAATTATTTTCATAAGGATGATACACCAATTTGTTGGCGAATAGATGGAAGGAACTATAGTCCGATACCGACCCAGGAATATATTGTATTATCTGCATCCAATGGTGACATTTTTGCAATATTAGTGTATGACGGGATTCTTAGTGGAATATATAGAAGAGATAAATATCAAAAGCGAATAAAAATGAACTTGATCAGTGGGGCAAAGTTTACTTTGACTCCAGAAGAAAGAAATGATTGTCCAGTGGGACAAAATCGCCCAATCTTCCCAAAAAATTTTATTAAAACTATTTCAAATTACGATTCACTACAGTCTACACAAATTCGCAATGGCTAACATAATTCTGGTTCTCCTTTTTAATCTGCCAGATAACAATAACTTGACCGAAATTTTCAGCTGCCTCGTCTTGGGGCCAGGTTCAGTTATTCTCAAGGCTGGGCTCCGTCGCATGAAGTACTTGGATATACATATAAGGGAATATCATATAAGCAGAAGTTACCCACTCTGCCCATGTTGGTTTAAAGAAGTTGTTTCAAATAAAGATTCTTCACTTTATCATTAATTTAACAGAAAAAGTGTAATTAAAATATGATAATCTTTGTATTCCGTAGTCGCATAAAAATTAAATTAAATGATTTAATCTATATTGCATTAGAGTTATCAAGGTCCTGCTTCTTTTATCCTTAGATAATCCCCATTAGGTTTTTTACAAGACGGAAGAATTTTTTTTAATATGTGTATTTTTATTCATTTTTTTTGTTAGGAACCTCAGGTACGCACATGTTTTAAGCCACTTCAAAAGTATAATGATCATATTCAAATATCCTCTTTTAGAAAAATTTCCAACTTGAATACCTAAACTAAAAATAATATTTTTGAATTTATGGAATAGTAAATAGATTTTTATTTTGTATTATTTCTCAGGAAACTTTATTCGTTGCATGTATGCTTTTGTCAACTTTAAGATAAAACCTAAAAAACTAATATTTCTCTTTTGTCTTTGGTTATAATGTTTACAAAACGTGAAATCACAGTTTAAATTAAAAAAGGAATTTACCGTAAACCTAAAAAAATTTGCTCCACACGTATTAAGCTGAAATTGCTATCATGGGTTGAATTTAGGTGTTTTACAGAAAGTACGGGTAAAAAAAAGTTTTAATTTTTAAAGAAGAAAACAATTAAGTATACGTTCTAGAGTGAGCACATCCGTATTTTATATAAAATTGCTTAGATTCTATTTTATAACATATATTTTTTTAGAAATAACGCATGCAACAGTACACACTGATTTTTGTTGATGTAACTGGTGTAATGGTATAAAAAATAGCATTCTGCAATACGACTTTAAACTTCTTTCTTTGGGTTTTTTTATACTTTTGAGTTAGCTGTTAGGCATATATTTTATAAATATTTCTATGAGCTTTGTCTACACAGAGAAAAATATCATGTATCTACAGCACGACGCTTTTTTTGCATAGAAACCGCATTAAATTGAACGGTACCCGTGTCAATTCAACAAAACAGTATTTTGAATCAGTGCGGCGGGATTTTTGATTCTATGCGTTGAACCGTGTTGCCTCAACACGGTTGAACTTTGATTCTACACGGCTCCGTGTCGAGTGGTTGTCACTGTGCTCCTACTCGCTTGAAGCGTTTCAGGGAAAGTATATGAGAAACTTGCAACTCCTGGCAGATACAAAACGGTACCGTATTGTATCAAAGCGGTTGCCGCACAACACGAAGCGCCGTGTTGGTGCAACACAACGCTCATTTCCCGAAAGTCATAAAATAAATCCCGTGTTGGAGAAACACGGCCCGTGTTGTATAAACACGATATTTTTCTCAGTGTACCATTTCTGCTAAACATGCTACAGCTTGAGAAAGCTGATATGATCCAGAAAAATATCAGTAAATATATTTCCCTCATTTCTTGAAAATCCAAAACGTTGTCTGATGTTATAGTTTTTGAGAAAGTATTTTTCACTTGTCCATCCTTTCTCGTATGATTTAGTAGCTAGTGCATTTTCGGCATAAATAAAACCAAAGTGAAGATGCCTCAATGGCTCAGACGATAGCGCTTTAGGCTTCCGCGTAGGAGGACTGGGAATGGTTACCGAAGCCGGAACCAACTGATATTTTTCTTTAAATTTCTACTGTGGCTAAGAACCAAATCACCAACTTTCAATTCAATGGACGAAATAGATCTCTGTTTCGTTAGACGCTGTCTGAAATGTCTATCAATTCTTTTTTGGGCCAAAAGAATCTTAGCCTCGTGTGCAATGTCATCCATCCCCGTAAAATTAATTTCTGAATTTAATCCGCGGGCTTGATACCGAAATGCAATTCTAGCGGTTTATATCCCGTACTATGATGAGTAGTAATATTAAGAAAAGACTCAATTTCGGGTATATATTTCGCCCAACTATATGACGATTTTCATGGAATTTCTGCATTAACTCTCCAATAATTGGGCTTGTATGAGTTTAAATCATTAGGCGGATTTGTGAGACTTGTATTTGGAAATGGGGGTGGGGGTAGGCTCATGTTCGGCAACGGAACAGAGTTACTTTTATCGCAGGTAGGAGTTGAAATAGCATTATATGTACACGGCATGATGGATTGAATGCTAGAAATATTTGGACTCGCACCATGCATATTATAAAAACAAGAGTGCAAAGGATTATGACAAGCATTGTTTAAATCATACACAGTTGGGTCAACCGTCATGCCTGTAAATTGTGGTGCCTGAATATCTCTCACTGTCATTTAATCTTTCTTATTATCATTGCACGAAACATTAGACTGACTCTCTTGACGTTTATTGCTATTTAATTTATGTTCATGAGTTAAATCTAAATTCGCAAGTGCTTGTGTAACCTTGTTTATGTCTCCAAAATCGATAACAGCCAGTGCTTATCTCACCCGAATGGGCATCTGCTGGACCATACTATAATTGATTTCAAATTGCTCCATTTGAGGTAGAAAATTCTGGGCCTCTTTGACCTGACTCAAAAAATACGTTTATAATAAAACTTGGCTAGACTTAAATCGTCTTTTAAAAGTCTTTTAAAAGTTTCAAAATCATTGGTAGTATTCCTTCGAGTTTCAAACCAAATTTTTGCTCGTCTCCCAAGAGGTTTCGATTTTGATCATCTTCAAATTGAGGAGGTTTTATGTTAATATTGACAACGCAAAGCCCTTCAATTAATGGATTGATTAGATTTCCGGCATTCCCCTGTCCCGGTGCCTGCTCCAGTAACCGAGCTATCTCGCCACGTTGAGCTTCGTTATGTGTTTGCAAACGGGCGAGCTGCTGACGCAATTGCTCGATCTCAGGATTAACATTATCATCAAAACTCATTTCGCTAGTCAGATTGCGCCTTGAAGACAATATTTCAAATCTATTTCTATCACAACGTTTACGTGCTGGATTATCTAAAGGCTCACACAAGGGCAATCTCTTTGACCGTGTAGCAACAGGTGTTGTCTCCAAACTTGACATCAAAACAACAACAATAATTAAAATTATATAATTTGGGACAGCTCGCTCATGTCCCTGTTCGGGCGCCAAAATGTAACGATTTTATATTTCGTCAAACAAATCATAAATGATGAGAATTGTAAGAAGGTCGATGCTTTGGCCTTTAATTGTAAAGCCCCTGTGCACAAATATGGAGAGAATACAAGGATCGAGTGCGTAGCGAGAGTTACATAAATTATCGAGCGCGATATAGTGGACAAACCACTGATATTTTCCGTTTGTTTTACATAGAAGTTTTCGTAAAATAATTTAAGCATATCATTGTGTTTTTCCTTATACGTTAACTATATACATAACTTTTTCACATGGGCGCGCGTGATTTTTTTTATTTTAAATGTATTTCGATGATTTACACTAAAAACGTACAATTAATAAGAATGTCCCTTTTACCATCCTTCGAGTATAATATAGTATTAAGATAACTACAACGAAATTACTTTTTTACAAATTATTAGAATTTTCAACCTAATAGCACGATATGTATTGATATTTTCAACTAGATACTAGAACATAAACAAATTAATTTTAAAAAAATTATAAGTTACCTCGTAAACTAATTTAAAAAACCCAGTTACTTTTAAAGGAAAATCTTTATTATGAGCAGAATAGTTACTATCGATTAGTACAGATGTCGATTCACAATCTGTGTAAACGAAAATCAAAACATATACAGTGGAGAGATTGTTAGAAGCTTTTTTTCAGCAAAATATAATTTTAAAATTTGAATCGAATGATTTTAAAAATTATTAAAATAGGAAGAGATAATTTTATATGAACATAGATTAAATACATACAGTTTTCATAATTTTATAAAATCAAATTAAAAAAAGAGACAAAACTGAAATAGTGTGTAAACGATATTTTCAATAGCGATTTTGTTTATAAATACTGTTCCTTGACATTATAATTACGTGTATTAATAATGTGTCCCAATGGTATTTTTTCAAATATTGTTAGGTAAGTTTTAGTTTACAGTAAAAACTGAGATAGATAATTAAGAATTATTTCGCATAATTTTTATTTAATCATCTGAATGATAATTTCTGCAACGAAACATTGAATTTAGCTAAAGGTATTAAAGACACACGTTTTGAGCAATTAATATAAATCTTCTATTTCCTCTTGCAGAATGCAGTACCCACTCCGACGGAAATCGTAATAGGGATCATAATCCCGTTCCATCTTTTTCTTCTTCTGGCAAACGACATAGGCCTGACCAGACTTTCAAAGAAGAGCCTACTTTTCGCGCCAGGTCCAGGTCTCTTACTGACAGGCCTCCTATTAGAGTACTTGGATATCCACTTAAAGAACTTGGATACCTTCGACTTATTTCCCACACAAATCGTAACCTTTAATTTGAATTTAAACGTTATTAGACGTTATTATTAAACGAATTTAAACGTTTATGCTTTTGGAAATTACGATTTACTACAGTCCGAGCAACATCCAAATTCCAAACGTAATCTTTGTTCTTCTTCTTCTGCCAGACAGCATTCACCTGACCAGGGATCTTCTCAGGAGCCTCATCTTCGTGTCAGATTCGTGTCTTCTCCAAACAGGCCTTCTTTTGATCTAGCACTTGGATGTGCAATAGAAGAACATGGATATACGCGACTCATTCTTCGTACAAACCACAATCTTCGATTTAAATTTTGAAGTTATTATTATGCAGATGATAAACCAATTTGTTGGCGAATAAATGAAAGGACCTATAGTTCCATTCCACCCAAGGAACATATTGTATTATCAGCACCCAATGGTGACATTTTTGCAACATTAGAGCAAGATGGGATTTTTACTGCAATATATAGGACAGGTCAATATCACCCGCGAATAAAAATTAACATGATCAATGGCGCAATGTATAATTTAACTCCACAAGAAATGGGGGATTGTCTAGTGGGTAAAAGTCGCCCAAACTTCCCAAACACTTTTATTAAAACTTCTGCAAATTCCCATTCACTACAGATTAAATGGAACCATATTGGCGAAAGTAATCCAAGTTCTTTTCCACCCAGACAACATTTACCTGAGAGGACGTCTCCTAAGAAGCATGCTCCTTCCAATGCAGTCTCTTCTCCAGGAAGGTTTCCTTCTGATCGTATACTTGGATGTTCCACAAAAGAACTTGGATATGTTCGACTCATTCCATATACAAATCAGGACATTCGATTTGAATTTTGAAATTATTTTCATAAGGATGATACACCAATTTGTTGACGAATAAATGGAAGGAACTATAGTCCCGTGCCGACCCAGGAATATATTGTATTATCTGCATCTAATCTTAGTGTATGACGGGTTTCTTAGTGGAATATATAGGAGAGATAAATATTGCCCGCGGATAAAATTTAACATAATCAGTGGCGCAATGTAGAATTTTACTTTAGAAGAAAAAAGGGATTGACCAGTGGGAATAAAACGCCCACTCTTCCCAAAAAATGTTATGAAAACTATTGCAGAATACGATTCACTACAATCTGCACGAAATCGCAATAGCTAAGATAATTCTGCTTCTTCTTATTCTGCCATACAATAATCGCTCCTTCGCATGAAGTACTTGGATATATGAGTGAATATCATGTGATAAAATGTTACCCAATCCAGCCATGTTGGTTTAAAGAAGTTGCTTCAAGTGAGGACTCTCCACAGTATGTTTATCATTAATTCAACAGAATAAGTAACATTAAAATATAATAATCTTTGTATTCTGTAGTCGCATAAAAATTAAATTAAATGATATAAATGCTATTTTATTAGGGTTATCAAGACCCCGCTTCCAAACATTCCAAACTCAACGATCTTAAAGCTGTTAAGTCGTCCGATCCGAGTTTTTGGAAAAAATACCACGCACAACGCGAACAAAATTTTAATAATTTCGGTATCTGTGGCGTACATTTTACAAGAATTTAAGTGTAAATTAGGAACCACTTCAATTGAAGGAAAATTTTTCAATTTAAGAAATATCGATTGTCGATTTCTTGAAAATTCAAAACCTTATCTGATGTTATTGTTTTGAAGACAATATTTTTTACATGCTCATTCTTTCTCTTATGATTTAATAGCTACGTATTTTCGACATGAATAAACTCAAAATCAAGAAGCCTCCCTGGCTTAGACGATAGCGCGTCAGGGGTCAGCGCAGGAGTACTGATGTTCGATCCCTGAGCCGGTACCAATGGAAATTTTTGTATGTACTTTTACGGGGCTTCGATGGTCCGGAACTCACCTTAAATTGTAGTTCCTTTCAGAAAAAGCTGGTGCCATACCAAGGACAAGCGGGCTCTGTGCGGGGGCACAACCTTGGGGGTCGAAGCTGATTTTAAAAAGACTCGAAAATGAGTCAGCGATTTCCTTGCGCTGGAGGCTCCGTACTGTGGCAACCACGCGGGAAGGCCACTGGACTCTTTCAAGTAATGAACATACACACGCAAGCACACTTATATAACACATCAGCTAAGTGCTTTGAATCTTTGCATATAACTGTGTGCATCACCTGAGAGTAATAATCTCAGAATGTTGGTAACAGCGTAAAACCGCCGAGATCCGAAAACACTCGACGAAGCTGGCCGGATTCGAATACTGCCTTGAAACTAAAAACACGGGTGTAGCACAAAAGGCTTTGTAGCTTGAGCATCAGGGTAAATGCTTCACCCCCCCCCCCCGCTCACATTACAACCAACTAAATAAAAATCTAGAGACAAGTTAACGTCACGCACTGAGATCGCAAGTGGACAAAATTATGCGAATAAGAATAAATAATCATCCCGGAGCGGAATAACGCATAAACAACATCTGAAATAATATTAGGAGCGCAATACGTAGTCAAGTTCTTTTTTGATGAAATTTAAAAAATTTAAAGCATTTTGAAAATTTTGAACACCAATTTTTTTTAACATTTGAAAATTATTTTGTCAGCTGTTTATAGTAGACTTATACGAACGATTTGTCCCCATTACGTTTTTTGAACAAATAAAAATCACCAAGTTATTGCATTCTCAACATTCAAAAAACTGAATTTATGATAAGTTCCTGTAATAAATGTATATCAAAAATAAAAAATTACCTTTTTGAAAAAAGCAAAACGCTACAATAACATTTTAACTAATAAAATATGAAAAACTCTAATCTCTTGGCTTCCCGCAAACTAATGAAAGCTTGTATATGCACATAGACAATTGGAAAAATTCGATTATAAATTTTCCCTCTGGAATCCGTAACTTCACTTAAATTTGATTCTGCGATTTAAAACTTTTCTGGAAAATTTCTAATGAATTTAATTCTGTTGCAACACAATATTTACAAAAATTAGATATCGTTTAAAGTGTTAGAGAAGGCTACCGAATATCAGTTAATCATGTTCGGAACATTCTCGTCATGACAGTTTTTCTTTCCGCCGATTTAGAGAAGTAAAGTTCAACACAAAACAGAATTTGCGTAATCTTAATGTTTTATTTTGACGAACATTATGTCCGACAATTTTATAGCACTAAATTTTATTTTACTTTTATAAATTTTCGTTTCCATAAATGTTTTATATTCCTATATATTAATTTTATTTCTAAGTGTTTGTAATAATATTAAAACTATTTTACTGGTAAAATGAAAATTAAGAATCACCTAGTAGATACAGCAATTAAAAATAATATAATAATTGTGTTTGCAAGTCGAATTTTATTTCTTGAATATCAATTATTATTATAATAAATATATTCTGAACAACTTAAAGCTAGCATAAATATTTTTACTTTAACTCGTCAAAAACAACATATAAAATAGAAAAATTCAATTTATGGACATATGACACAAGTTGCAATTAAATGTTTAATAACAGAATGTTTTTTTTTTTCTTATAGAATGTGCGCTGTTTTCAACTATGAAAACAAGGAATGAAAACACGGATGTTTCAAAACCTTTTCACCTGGGCGTGCTTGATTTTTTTATTTCAAATGTATTTCTATGATGCCCCTTTTCTGATCCTCGGTGCATAATATACTAGTCGAGACCCTTCACACAAAGACTTTGTGAGTATCTACACTTGAGGTCATTGCCAGAGAGATTGATCAGCAAGATGGTTGGGAGCAGTGTTGCGGAACGAATGCGTTATTTACATAAATAACACGAGAGTTCTAGATCAATCTAAAAATTCTATAATCCCTTCCTCACACTACTCCCTTCCTCACCGAGTGTAACACGCCTACCCCGAAAGGGTAACGGCTTAATGGTGTCATAATAATAATAATAAGAAGAATAATAAACATTGTTACCCTGAATTCCGTGAATTATCTGAATTCAGTGAATTCCAGAAACGCAGAGACTTCGCGGTACTTAAAAAATTGAAAGAATTTAGAAAATTCAACACATTCTGAGAAATTCGAAAAAATTCAAAGAATTCAATGTATTACCGATCCTTAGGAATTCAGCAGAATTCGCGGAATTCAGAGAAGTCAAGATATTTTGATTCATTAATGCTGAAAATCTTAGACATTTTTTCTATTCCTTTTATTTCATCTATTTAGATTTTTGTATAAATTTGAACTAATATATAATATACGAAGCTCTGAACTGTTATTATATTTTTACTGAGTGAAAAACTTTATTACTTTCTTTCCAAGTTGTGCAATAATCGAAGAAAATCTTAAAAATAAGATTCTTTCATAAATATTTATACTCTTATGTTAAACTTAGGCGACAATTACTCAATATTCTTACCTTTTGAACTTCAATAGGAAATATTGTGCATGACCAATGGGTCTGAGTGCAATATTGACTTACCTAAAACAGAAGAAACAGGAAAACTTATTAGTAAAAATCAAGGTTTAATTATTTATATCAAGCTCTATTGTCGTTTTTTTATAATATTATTTAAAAAAACGTTGATTTATAAGGAAATTATTTTTAAAAATATTTTTCCAGCCGTTTGAATAAGAGGCCTCGAAGTTCAATGTATTAGTATTAGTAATATTAGAATTTTCTACATAATCGTTACATTAAGGAAAACCAAATGATTCAATTCCCACTAAAAAAGACATTGTATTGACGAAAAATAGAATTATTGATGTTTCTTATAAAGAAAAAGATGAATTTTAAACATAATATTTGAATTCAAACGAGAATAGCGTAATTACAAAAAAAATTGTCTTTCAAAAGATAAATATTTAGAGCAGAAAGTTGATATTATTGGTTTTACTTTTATTTTTTATAGCCTAAAGAAGAGGGGACATATCATGTCACATGCCGCAAGTATCTCTGCGGCAAGTCACACCTCAGAAGTGACACACACATTTAGCTGTTTCTCTTCCGGGCGGCATTTCTCACATTTAAATTGACATTTTTGCGGCATCTCTCACCGCATTTTTGCCAAATGAACAAAAAATGTCAATTTCACTGCGATAAATTCCGCGCGGGAGAGAAACCGCTAGGTACACATGCCACAATTGTGAAATTCCACAGATAAGATATGCCGCAGAGAGACCTGCCACATGTGTCATGCATCTAAACAAGCATCCAGAGGTAGTTAATGTAAAATTAAACGCTTGCGGTCGATTAGTACGAAGAAGAGTAGTGAATTATCAGGAACTTCATCTAGACGCTCGCGCTTCTATTAGAAGACATCATAGATGATATGACGATATCTCGACAACGATTAATTGCCAGAAGATTTTGCTTTTTTTTAAATTAGTAAAATATGAGAATTATAATGAGTTTAGAGCATTTTTGCGATGTTTCTTCAACTAAAACATTATTTAAATTATTAAATATTTTTCTTAAATATTCTCGAGCATGTCCACCAGCTCAGGCGCCAGCAAGCTAAAAAGAGCTGTACCTTGCATTAAATCCGGAAAAGTTAGTATCAATTTTTAGTGATTTTGGTGTTCTAAACTACGTATGAAAGGTGCTGAAAATCAGTTTTTGAAAATAACTTTTTTTTGGTGCATCAGAAACTAAAAAAAGTCATTTGAAAAATTGTGGACAACTAAATTATCTACACATTTTTTAACAAAAATTTGTCCATAAAGTGAATACTTATAACCCCATAAAGTAGTAGTTATAATCAGTTCCTATTGTAGACATATATAATTCACTTTTCATACATAAAAATTAAATCTTATATGTGAAAGTGCTCAAAAATTCATTATACTTAAATCAGGTTTTTCAAGTTTTGGAGGAAGATATTGTTTGTCCTGATGACAAAAAAAAGGAGAAAAATTCTTAGTTGCCCCATATGGAGCATCTGGAACAGATATTTCTTTGTGTTTTCTGCGGTATCAACATTTTACGAGATCAACGACGAAGCATTCTCTCTTGAAATTTAGCAGACTGGATATGGAAGAGAACTAAGGCTGGAATCAATTCATTCAGGACAACTAAGGATCCTGCTCCAGGAGCTCTTCTGAAATTCTTCTCCTGCCAATGCAAGAATGAATGCGGCACAGAATTTCTATTCACAGCAATGAAAGTTTGTGTAAGAACGACCCTGCAATTTTGGATGACTTAGATGATGGAGAAAGCGAAATTATTGACAAAGAATTTTTGACGATATCGGAGATGACAAAGGCTGATAATGAAAGAAATGGGGATCACGAAAATGAAAATATGGAAGAAACTCCACTAATTCGTGTAATCGAAGAAGAAAGAAGCGATCCAGTCCCATATAGAAGAACGAGTTAGAAGACAAGAATAAATGGAAACCTAGAAATAATTGGAGAAGGATCGAAGAAAGCAAAGAAATAAATTTTGAAAAGCTCAGAGATGGACTAAAGATGTGGACTAGACATACTGGTAAAATCAAAATAAAAAACACACTGTCCGCTCTGCTTTAATGGTGGCGTGGAAACGAGTATAAACCACTATTTTGTTCACATATATTTTATTTCGCACATAAATTAATGAAATTATAATTATATACAGCGTATCTTACGAGATCTGTCGTTAATTTTGTGGGGTAGGGGCGGGTTGGTGCAAAAAAAAAATAAGCAGAAAAGTACCAACAATTTTGTAGTTTCGATGCTTATTCTGAGCGCAATAGAGGGTACTAGTTCTTTTTCAAGTGTGAGCATGTGTTGCGTGCCCAAGCACACAAGAAAATATAAAAAATAACCAGTACAAAAAATGAGTTAGATTAAACAAGTTAACTTTATTTTCACGGCGCTCCTTTGTGCAAAACAAGTTATTGAACACGAGTTTTAAATTTGATAAAACTCGAGCACTATCGGACGGTGTGGTGGCCATCGCTTCATCCAGTGCACACCAAACCGTACATCCAACTCGTACTCTCTGTTGTGCCCAACATAAGCATCGGACATACAAAATTTTGGGAACTTCTTCGCTTATTTTTTTGTGAACAACCGCCCCCCCTAAACAAACACAAAATAACCAATATAATGATCGGATTCAAGTACCATCTTTCAGACTGATTTCCAAATTGAAAAAATTATTCAATTTCAAAGTGCTGATCCTTTGAAGTTGGTGTACCATTAATTGTACGTAGGAATATCCAAACTGAAAATAATATTTCTTGTAATCTGAGGTCAAATTTAAATGTATCGGTTAAAGATGTGTATTTGAAATCTCACTTCATCTTGCGAACCTCAAGTTAATAACCTCAGTTTAATATGATCTCAGTTTTATTAAGGTATAAAAGTATAATTTTTAAAAAAAGATTTCATGTAGCCAGGGTACAATTCTTTCTCATGAATTATTTATTACAACTTACCTGTTGCAAGTCGAAAAATAAAAGTTTAAGTGTTTTTTCTTATCTAAATTGTATTAGTATACGAAGAAATAAATTAATGGAAAAAATAGTTAACCTTTAAATTTTAGGTTTAAAAATATAAGTATACCCTACATATTGTGTTAAAGAGAAAAGGAGATGTCAAATAAAGGGAAATGGCGAACAAGGACAAATGAAGATCACATAGTGGAATATCGCATGAATGACTTTTATAAACTTTTATACAAAATATTCATCTGTGCTAGTTGCTTTATATTTAAAATACAGATCTATTCACAATTAAACAAACCCGATTTATGAAAGGCTATCTGTAGACGTTTATGAGGAAAATATTACGTATGATGCATTTATTCGTAAAAAACCAGATTAGTAATAAAAACAATGATAACAAAAAGGCAATAAGAATGAGACAGTTTTAATTTTTATGCACATTATGAATTGTAATAATATATATTTATTGAAATAATACATGTTTCATCGAAATAAAGAATAAAATGTAACGCGAAATAAGAAACACATATTAAAGTATTAACGATAAATGCAAATAATACTTTATTTAGAAATATCTAAATACCCAATCTTAGACAGAGGTACATAAACAATGTACTATAATTGATTTAAAAATGTCGAGCATAATAAAGAAATGTTGACCTTTTTGGCAAAATCGAGCGTGAGATAACTACATCGTCGAGCACGCAGGGCGAGAGCCAACAATCACGCGCCCAAAGCGCGCGGAAAGTAAAGTGATAGAAATATCTGAGAAGGAAAATA
>JAAAKG020135569.1:0-13483 GCA_010014905.2 Druon quercuslanigerum | reverse complement strand
GGGGGGGGGGGGGGGGGGGGGGGGGGGGGCGATAGGTAGGGGTTAAAGAGGAGTGTAGGTGTTGGTTTGAAATAATTCTATGTGTTGATTGCTGGTCCATGTATTTATTAAAATATGAACTAACTGCAAGGTCCCACACTTTAGTTAGTTAGACATTTCGACTATTCTTCGATAGCCTTCTTCAATATAAAAATGTAGAGACCAAACATGACCTTTAGTTGTATAGAGTTACAGTTTGTGAGTTGATAAAGTTCCTAATACTCTCTTAGTAAACTTCATCGTTATGACATGCTTTTCGTTCAATCGGAACGGAATCAAAACAATCAATCTTTGGTTTCAATATACAATATAAAATGCCTTCTTACTGTATATATTGGAACTTTATCAACTAACAAATTGTACTCTATAGAACTAAAGGTCATGTATGGTCTCTACATTGTTGTACTGAAGAAGACTATATCGAAGAATACACCATAACACAACACCATAACATCTTCACGAAAGTAAAGCGGAGTGTCTAGGAAATACGACAATAGTAATAACTTTTATTTTCAACCCACCCTTACCCCCCTCTGGATAATTTGAATATTTCCGACGACTTTTTAAACAATATTTTAATTGTTTCAATAAATTTAAATTATTTAAACTTTTATTTATTCCCAAAAAATGTAAAAAAATAATTGTATTTTCTTATTGAAATGTAATAGTTGTTAATTGCTTGGAGTATTACACTTTGTTTAAAAGATTATATAATTTTTAAAAAATCAATTATTGTCCATTTACAAAATTTCTAAAAATTGAGCCAGAGATGTCCAATTTGTCTCAAATTGGTATCCTTAACTACTTTTTCTAGGATATTTACATCATTTTGAACAATTTTTATTTGCTCCAGCAAATACAATAGAACACATCCAATTGTTTTTGTGACAGTGCAGTCTATAAAAATAAAGTATTAACACTTTTTTAATTGTTTTTTTTTTAAATTGAAATTAAGTATATTTTAGGTCGTTTCTAATAAATAAAATAATAAAAACATTACTTTAGTTAACTTTGCACAGTTATTAAAATTTATCTATAGCCATTTGAAAAATAAAACGCATAAGACAAGCAATTTTTGAAATTGACGCAAAAGTTACAAATATATCAAGCGCTTGAAACCAAAGAGCACGAAAAAATTATTCGACAAAGAAATTCAGCACTTAATCACGGCGAATTCACGTAACTTTTTTTCTGGATTTAGGATCTCGACATCTCTCCTTCAAGAAAATGCATCAAAATGGATGAAGAACGAACCTTATCTGCGAGGTTTAAAAACTGTTAAACATTTAACAGTAGTAAATAATACTGTTGAAAGAGATATTACATTAATATCGGATTTTGAATGCCTCATACGATTAAAAAATTTTTGTTGGAAAAATAACTAGTTAAAAAAATTATATTTGTTTATACACTTAAAAAATTGTTAATACTTTTTTATACACTGTACAGTCACAAAAATAATTGGATGTGTTCTATTGTATTTCATTTTTATATTCTCATTTATGAGAGTGTAATGTTATCGTCCAAATTTTCAATCACAAGTTTTTAACGGATCTTTACGTTTTGGGACTCACAGATTTGTCCAATCGAGTCAGCCTTTGATAAACTTTCTTAGGTTCCCGAAATGAAATATTTCCAACAAAAATTAAAAATTTAGAGCATTTTCAAAATTGGAATTTATTTTCTTAATTTTTTAGAAATGTTTGTCAAAGTTTCTTATGTACAAAATATTTTTAGAAACTTACTCAGTTTAATTTTGCGATTAAACAAAAATTAAAAATGTTAGTTATTTCAAAATTTGAAGAAAAAAATGTTATGTGTTTTTTATTTATGTCATTATTCAGGAAAAAGTAGTTTAGAATAACAATTTGAGAAAAAATTGACATCTCTGGCTCAATTTTTATAAATTTTGTAAATAGACAATAATTGATTGTTAAAAAAATTATACTATGTTTTAAACAAAATGTAATACTCCAAGCAATTACCAACTATTACATTTCAATAAGAAAATATTAAAATATTAAAAATTGTTGCAGCTATCATCGACTATATCATTGACTGATCCTCGAAGTTTCTGTGGAAGATGCTGTGCATCCTCTTATCGAGGAGCTGTTCCCTGAAGTTTTTCTCCTGTGCTTTCTGAATCCGGGCTTTCAGAAGTGAGTACTCGTGATAGATAAGATTTGATGCATTCTGCTCACTCTTGATACTGAAGTTAAGTCGGAGTGTTTTAGCAGCTTCCTCCGCTGCTTTGTACAGAAACGCTCCTTTGCCCTCTTATTCATGCTCCCTGGCCATTTTAAGAAGAGGATCTCTTCCATTAGCGACTATGTGCTGTACCCAAAATATTCCTGTTGTGAAGACATTCAATATTCAATATTCTGCGAACAGCTTGACGGCGTTAAATGTAGAGTCGCGGAATAGAAGACTTAAGATGCATGCTTTTGTTTGTGTGAATAACCTTTCGTGTCCCGATATCAAGGTATGAAGGGATCTGAGCTCGTTCTTCGTCCATGGAACCACTCCAAATGAATAGAGTACCGGACTTACTTTGATGGATTTGTATAAAATAAAGGGGCTTCTTCTGGTGAATGAATAAGATTCTCTTTACATAATAATATTTTATTCAAATAAACCTGAGCTACCCTAACATTACACATATAGTTCGCTAGTCCCTATTTTGAAGAGTAACGATAGTTTGGTTATATTAGTGAATTTATAGAATAATGCGCCTTTCGCATATAAGACGACTTATATCAAATAATGATCAATCATGGATCTATTTTTCTTCTAGATATTTATTTATAGCATAATGGTAAACGCGATATTATAAGCCTATAGCCATTTTCGAGAAGGCTCAACAGTTAGTTAGCTAAGATATATAAGGTCGCTGACCTTTCGCTTCGTGCGGCAAGGATTATTTTCAGGTAAATCACCTGTTATTGCTTTACAGATGGGTCAATGGACCGTAATCGTAAACACCTTACACAAAGGAGGTAGGCGGTTTTCTCTACACGTGCTCGAAAGGTAGACGTTTTCTTTATTCTATAAATCCCGATTATTAGTCTTTTATTCTTATATAGCCTATCGCTCCGGCTTTAATCCCTGGGTGCTAGAAAGGCTACCTGGGTAGTGCGCTCACGCTACGAGGCTCTCAGGCCTCTCGGTTTTCGGGTCGGTCGCGATTGTGAAAGCGCCTCAGCTTGAGGCAGTGTCTCCAGAACGTGGGATTTTTCGGCCCCCACCACTCTTTCGTATGGGTGGAACACATTCAAATGCAGCGTGTCGGTTAGTCGGCTATGTTACATGCTGTGAAGACCAGCCGAAAACGCACGAGCACGACCCCGAGCTGGCCCGACATCACCAACGACGATCTAGCTACTCCTCAAATTTATGTCAGTTTTGAAATCCCGAATCACATTAGAATCATCTGGCCTCGTGTAAAGCCGAAAATGCACGAGCAGGAACCCGAACTCTCCCGACTTCACGAATGACTATCTATAGCTTTAGCCTTTAGCTGCTCCTCAAAGTTATTCAGGCTTTGACATCCTGAGTTACCTTAGAACAATTAGAATTAAATTTATTGCGAAGAGAAAAATATAACTGATTTTATGTAAATAGATACAGAAGACAAGATTTCAGGGTCTAAAATGATTCAAATTTAGTGCTGCATGTCTTAGTCATATTTTTAGTAAAAACTTATTTTTTAAGAAATAAAAAACGATGATTTGATTGTTAAATTTTAAACCTCAGAAATTTATTTAAAAAATACATTTTTTTAACTAGAAACTTTAGTTTATACTGAAGTTTGCAGCTGGAAAAATTAATTTTGACCACCAAAAACGTGAAATTTCAACCAAAGAAATTTATTTTTAACTTTAAAAAATTAATTTTTGAAGAAAAATAATAATCCCCCAACAAAAAAGATAAATTTATAACTAAAAGGATTGTTTTTTATGAAAAAAATGTCAACAAAATTATTTACTTTTCGTCTTTAGTCTTCTATCAAAAATTGAATTTTTAACAAAAGAAATTAATTTTTATGTGGAAAAGATTAATTTTTAACCAAAAACAAACCCGTTACATTTTCATTTAAAAAAATTAATTTTGAATAAAAAAACAATAGAATGTAAAACAAAATAGTGAAAGTTTTAACTAAAGAAATGAATTTACAAACAAAAAGAATAATATTCTTCCAAAAAAAGTCGAAATTGCAACAAAATACATGAATTTTCAGCATAAACTTAAATTTTCAACTAAAAAGATAATGTCTCAACGAAAAATTGAATAGTCGCATTTTCAATTGAAAAATAATCATCAATTCCAAAACATCAAACGTTTAACAAAATATTTAAATTTCAAAGCAAAAAATTAAATTTGCAAACAAATAATTTAATTTTCTACAGTAAACAGAAATTCAGAATTTAAAACAAGAAGAATTTTTTTTCAACAAAATAGATCAATTTTTAACGAAAATTGGTTAGCTTATCAGTTTAAAAACAAGAATAATAATTTTATAACAAAACAGATTAATATTTGACTGAGAAAGGTAAATTTTCCAACAACAAAAAAACAACAAATTTTGTACAAAATTGTTAAATTTTCAAATAAAAAAATTTAAAATAAAAAAAAATCAATAAAAAATGATTCAGTTAAATTTTCAGCATAAGAAAATGTTTTTTTAACAGCAACAAAATCGGGGTTTTTAAAAAAGAGTTAAATTATCAAGCAAAAAATCAATTTTCAAAGTAGAATAATAATTTTCTGTATTAAAAAAGATGAATTTTCAACTGAAAAAGATAATAAAAAAAATTTCAACAAAATCGTTAAATTTTCCAACTTTAAAAATGAACATTAAAACTAAGAAATAAGAATTATACTAAATAGAAAACAGTTCCATTATTAAATAAAAAATTGAATTTTCTGCAAAAGAGTTTAATTTTCGATGGAAGGAATGAATTTTCAATTGCAAAATATTTTGGAAAAAACAATCGAATTTACAACGTAATAGTTAAATTTTTAAACATATAGTTAGAATTTCAATTAAGAAAGGTACATTTTTAACCAAAAATGGAATGGAATGAATTGTGAGAGAAAATTGAAAAAAGATCACAAATTTTTTATCTTATTTTGTACAAATGTAAAAAAGGGTGTAAAAGATTTTAAGCAAAATTTTGCAATTTTGTCATGTTATATAATTTTAGAAAAAATAAGGAACATTATTATTATTAAGCCTGATTGCGCAATTGTGTTGCTCAATTTTTTTTTCTGTTTATATTGGTTTAAAAAATGTCCTTTGAAATTTTAATAAGTTTAAGAAATATTCAGAAGTTTTGAAACGATTCAAAAACATGTAAAACTTGTAAAAATTTGTTAAGAATTTTGTGAGGTTTCACATAAATGAAAAAAAAAATTCTTTTAGGTTTCTACACGGAGGGATATTTTAAGAGATTAATTCAAGGAACTGATCCTTGATCTTATCTAGCTTTCGCACAAGAATAATACAAATTTAAAAAAAAATTTATTTCGAAAAATTAGTTTTCAGAGTTTATTTTAAAATATTTCAAAACATTACATTGTCCTAATATTCATGTGGAAATTTTAAATGTTTTTTTATTTTAAAAAATGTACTTTCAAAGAAAATTCAAGAATATTTTGAAACACATCAAACCGTTTCCTAAAATTTAAAAGAAGAGAGTAGAAAGCAAAATGTTTCAATTTGATAAGATTAAAAAGTTTTAAAAAATGTAAATAATCGATGAAATTCAAGAAATATTTAGAAAAATGGAGGCGACTCAAATCGAATTTTAAACTGAAATTTTTTAGAAATTTAGATTTTTAAATATTTCAAAAATAAATTTTCGAAGCTCTAAAAGAATTCCGAAAGATTTAAAGGGGCTAAAACTATTTTTCTGAAAATTCCTAAGAAAAGTTTAAAATATTATATAAGTCAAGTTTTTTACATCTTGAATGCTCAAATATTTCTTGATTTATTGCAAACTTCTGAATGCTCTAAGCATCTTCTAAAAATACTCGAATTTTTCCTAATATTTTGTAAAATTCAATAAAATCAAAATGTTTATAGTTCTTTAGGTTATTTTTTTGACACATCTCCTTCCATGCTATTATAGGCTGTAATCACAATTTTTCCTGAAATCTATTCCCTAACTTCAAAAACTCTTTCATTTAAAAAAAAAGATACATCCTTGTATGCTTAGAGATATAAATTGTTTCCTTGAAATAAGTTGTATGCAATTAAAAAAAAGTTTATTTTGAGTACATATAAAATTTCATAAATCATTTCTTAAGATTTGATAAGATTAAAATTTTAGTATTTAATTGCTCTTAGCTTTTAAGATTTTTATGTTAAATCGTAATAAAATGTAATATATATGTAAATGAATAAATAATAAGAAAAATCGTTAAAACGAAGGATTTTGATACTTTTTGTTTGCGAAAAAAAGATTCCTCAATTCTCAAGTGTATGAACTAAGGGAACTGACGTCAATTAAACATTCATAATTAATGATGCATTTACATTTTACCATTTTAGTTCAAAAGACTTATAATTTTACAAAAATGTTGTAAAAATTTTCCTTTGAAGGTGGTGTGGAAAGGAATTTTATTAAAATGCGTGGAATTCTGAACTTTCTTATTTTTATTTTTAAGTGTATTTTAATCTGCTTTATGGTTAGGGCAAAATCATATACTGAAAAACGATAAAAGAAATCTCTATTTCTTTAACTGATCTATAAGTTTAAAGCCAAATCTGTACAATCTTTTGTTAACATTTTAAAACTTTTATTGTATAATTTGAAAGGCGATTCTTCATAGCATTTTCCAAACTAACAGAGATATTTTTTTAATTTTATTCATAAAACTTATGCCCTAAGAGGAAATTCTATAAAAGCATTATTATTTTTCATTTAAAAAATAAATATATACAGAGTACAGTTTTTATTTGAAATTTCACGACGACTTGTTGTACCCTCTTTGACCCTAGGCCAGAATCAAGGGAAAATATTCTAAAAATATGTTAGTTAGGCATAAAAATGCTACAAATACTTACCTTTAGAATAGTTTTTTTCTATTAAAATCATGAGATATTTCTTCATAAAATAAATTTTGTTAAATTTATTTTACAATTATTTACAATCAATTTCCAATTACAATTTTTTTACAATCAAAATAAAATTGTAAAAGCTAAATTTTGTAATGTTGAGATAAGTATTTTTAGACATTCTAGATTTTGTAAGGATTTCAAATACAATAATATAAGTATTATCAGGTTGCCCTCTAATTTATAAAAATATAATTATGATACGATTTTTAAGAGTTAAAAAAAGATTTTCGAATATATCAGATGTGTCAGGAAAGATTCTAAGAGATTTTAAAGACATTTTTTGATTTTATAGGATTTATAAAATATTAGAAAAATTTCTCATCTATTTAAAACGTTTTCAATTCTTAGATATTTGTATACGTCTAGAGTTTTTATCAGAAATTTGAAAAATCATTTAAAATGTAAAAAAAAATTTCGTGTAATCTTCTAAATTTTCCCAAGGATTTTCCGAAACTTGGTTTATTCTCTTGACACCTTTCGAGAGCTTCTTAAGTTTATCCTACGTTTCTAAAACTCTAATTTACTTTATAAATTACTTTCTAATTTACTCCATTGTTTAAATTTTTAAAACTTTTTATTCTTACAGAATTGAAACATTTGGCTTCAAAACCTTCTACACTCTTTTTCGAAATCTCAGGAAATCGTTTGATGTATTTAAAAATCTTCTGTAATTTTTTTTTTAAAGGACATGTTTCAAAATAAAAAAATCATTAAAAATTTTCACACGTTAATTGGGAAAATATTTCTGTTTTTCTAATCTTTTCAGACCTTCGAATCTTATAATCTTTAAAAATATTGAAATTTTTTCCTGAATGTCGTTAATTCTACAAAATAAAAAAAATTCCTTTAAAGTTTTTCAGATACTTTTTAAAAATGTTAGGAAATAATAAAAAATAAGTTGGTCAAAATCATTCCCCATCATGAATAATCAAAAATGTTTCGTAATATTTTTTCAATTTTCTTTTAGAATTAATTTTAAAACAATCATTAAAGTTTTTCGTAAGAAGATACTTTCATTCTCTTGACACCCTGAAAGATTCACTTTACCTAAAAACTCCTTCTAATAGCCAGATTAGCCAGTTAGCCACCGAAAACGAATTGTGAGGTCCGGGGAGCTCGGGTTCATGCTCGTGCATTTTCGGCTCTACAAGAGGCTGGCCTACGCAACATGTTGCAGAGCCGACTCACCGACAGGCTGCGTTTGAATGTATTGCTCCCATATGGAAGAGCGATGGGGGCCGTAAAATCCCACGTTCTGGAGACACTGGCTTGAGGGCGGAAGTTAAAAGGGGCTAGCGTCTACGAGCCTTTTAATGGTATACAATTCTGAAGACTCTCGGGTCTTTGTCTAACCTTTAGAAAATATTGTCTTTCCTCGACTTCAATGTGCAACAGGGTATAGAGGTTTGAATCTCTATATCTCTTGTACACGATCTGGTCGTTGGAGAGAAGATAGTAAATATTTAACCTCCGATTCTGTTGCCCAATTTACAGGGTTTTATGTCTGTAGTTGCTCGAGAAAGCGGAGGTAAAATTCCAGAAAAGAAAATATTTCTTTTAAAATTTAAGGCTTCAGCCTAAGAAATAAAATTTTATTAGTTTATGTGCTTTACTTAGGGACTTTTACCCTGAAAATATCCGTAGACTCGGAAACACTCGAAAAACGAAAATTCTCGGATTTTATATTCTGACTCGTAGAAGGTCGCTCAGATAAATTTCTTTTGTCGACAGCGTCAGTGGATACTATCCGACTGGGCACTCGTAAAGAAAACTTAACCAAATAAAATTCCAATTCAAATAAAATTCCAATAAATTGGAATTTTATTTTTAGAAGTGAATTCTCGGACAAGTTCCAGATGGTTTATGCTCTGGGCTTCTCCTACCAACTCGCTTCTGCGTTCTGTGCTTTTCTGCTACAAGATCCAGAATCCCTTTTCTCGGTTGGGTTGCTCTTTTTATAGTCTCACTCAGGCTCTCACTTCTCGACGTTACGTAATGTTGTCGAGGAGGGAGTATCCTGAGTTTGCGCTATAGAGTTTCTCCTGTGAGATGCTATTTTTCAAAAGGATCACACAGGAGATACTACTTTTGCCTATTTACAGGAAACCCTTGTAACTCGAGGGTTACAACTGCCCTCCCAAAATTGAGGCGGAACAATAATTATAATAATAAGCGAGAACTCCAAGTCACAGAATGTGTATGGATAGAATTTGACGACTGATAGCGCGATAATATTAAGAAAGTTAAATACTCTTACATTTCTGTTTATTGAGACGCTCTCAATTTTTCTTTATGACGCAATTTCTATCTAGGCTGATCAACTGCTTTTCATCAAGGTTGTTTCTGTGGGGATTTCTGGCTTCGTTCTTCTCTTGAAAGCTCCATTCCGTGGTGATAGGCCATTCCTGGACGGGGGTCCATTCTCTATATATTTCCATGTCCTCCCTTGTTTCATTGAGAAGTTGTTGCCCTGGCCCCACATCCACTCTTCTCGTCTCTTCCTCTCTTTTCTTCCGTAGCTTGTTTCGGATTGCCCCCCGATACAGGGCTCCATTAAAGCCTCGTGTCTCCTCCTTTTTACGGCATTGTGGTCATTGTGGTCACCTCAGCTTCATCAAAAATTAGGCTCGTGGAGCGAATCTCGTGTAGTACTTCCTCTGCTATTTCTTTATTGTTTAATTCCTCTTGATCTACGCCGGTTGCTGGTTCAAGGGGTAGGGATTTGTTTAGATCGTCATGGTTGATATCCCTTGTCGATCCATGTTCATTCTCGCGTGGTTCACACACTATCTCATCATCTTCAAGCATTATTATCTCGGGCGTTGATTTTATTATCTTGTGTGTATCCTCTTCAACGGTGATAATTTCCGGCGTAGTTCTCTGAGATGGGCTGTCATCTTCGAGGGTGATTATTTCCGGGGTTTTTGGTCGTGTGGAGGTGCTTGCATCCGCAGTAGTAAAGCGTATCGTAAAATTCGTTGCGCAAACTTCCCTAACTTCCATGTTAATTTTTCGTAGAGCTTTCTTTCAGCATGGTTTCTCTCTCTTTTTTTCTCGATTGCCTTCCAATCGGGGGTTATTGTTACGTAGTTATGGAAAACTACTTCTGCAGTGTTTTCTTCTTCTTCGTCCATGTCGCACTGTATTGACAGGCATGGTCTCAGGTCAATAGCGCTTGTCCTGGCGTCAGGCATTTTAGGCGCTTTCGGCTTAGAACTGACCTACCCGAATTTCTGTAGGCCCGTTTATACCGAACTTGCCTCCGGATGTTGCTCTTCGCATCCCCTCTCTGTTTTTCCGGTACCGATATTTCCGAAGATCGTTTGCGTGGTACTGCCCCCTCTCTTTTTTATTTTCTGTGCTGCTTAGGATATACACGTTAATGGCGATCCTTTTCTTGATTTTGAAGGGCCCGTCATACAAGGCTAGAAATTTTGCCATATTGTGCCGGTGGCAGGATTAGAAACATTACAGGCCTTGGCAAGCACCCATTGACCTATTTTAAAGGATACCGCTTTCTTTCTCATATTAATTCTTTCCAGTTTATTTTCTCTTTTCTTTTTGATCCTGTTTCTAAGCTTCACGAATTGTTCTAGTCGGTCTTCTTCTCGGCCTCGAGGGGTGCGCGGTAGGAGGTCGGTCCACCATCTCTTAGGTTTGCGTCGTCATAGCGCCTCATATGGTATAACTTCCATCGTATCGTGGTGGGACTCATTCATGATGGTTTCCATATTTTCTAGTTGTGAATACCATCCTTCATGTTGCTCAGGTGGCAGTAGTGTTCTGAATAACCGAGCTACTTCTCGGTTTACTCTCTCTACCGTGTTTGCTTGAGGTTATTGCTTGAGAATAATTTTTATCCCTATTTCCTCTAGTACCTGTCTCCATAGGTAGCTTGAAAATTATGTACCCCTATCTGACAGCACTTTTTGAGGCCTTTCCACGTTTTCGATAAATTCTTCAAGCTTTTTTTACTGCCATCTCGCCTGTGGCTTAGCGCAGAAGATATAGTTTTGTGTACTTCGTAAATGTATCTATCATTAGCAGAATGTACTCATAACCGTATTTCGTCTTCGTCAAGGGACCAAAGAAATCGATAGATATAATTTCTAATGGCTCCTTTGTTAACACTGGTTCTTGGATTGCTTGTGAAGCTTGTGTCGAGCCTTTGTTCCTCTGGCACGAGTACAGGTTGATAACAACTGTCGTGTGTATTTTGCCAATTTCGGTGCATGGAAAGGTTCTCGAATTATTTTATATGTCTTATCCGGCCCTGGATGTCCATAAGAATTGTGACATTCCCATATGATTTTTTCTGTGGGTTCGGGTGGTAAGTAGATTCTGTAAGACGATCCGTCGCAATGATAGAGCGTCTCCTTTATTACTTCAAATCGCTTTATTTGTTCAGACTCTTGTTTTATCGCTGTTATCAATTGCTGTATCTTCTTATCACTTTGTTGTTTTCGTGGGATGTCTCTGATTTCTTTTTCTATTTCCGGCGTCCACTGGTACTTGAGGGCGTTTATATTGACTCTTGTTTCTCCTCTATTTTTGTTGTATCTTTCACTGTCGTGTATTTGTCCGCCATGATATTATCCTTGGCAGGTAGATGTTCGATTTTGATGTTGTAATCTTGAATTGCCAATATACATCGAGCTAGTCGTGCGTTGACGAATTTTCAGGTTTTTAGGAATGTCAACGATAAATGGTCCGTTCTGTTAATAATACTTGCGCCATGTAAGCACGTTCGAAACTTCTGTAATGCCCACACGATTGCCAGCAATTCCGTTCCAGTTGTAAAGTACATGAGTTCTGATCCCTTTAATGGGCGACTTGCCAATGTTATTATTTCCTTCTCTTCTTTATTACTTAGCTGATATGATACTGCGCCTAGTGCATAGTTGCTGGCATCAGTCTCTCGATAATATTCTTTCTTCGGATCGGGAAAATATAACATTATCGAGGTTTCAAAGAGCTTTTTTACTCGCTCAAAACTCTCTTGCATTTCTCTGCTCCAGTTCCAGGTTATGCCCTTTTTTATGAGTTTTAAAAGCGGTACTGTTTCAGCTGCATGTTCCTTCCTGAATTTGGAATAGAAATTTATCAGACCTAAAAAGCCTCTTAATTGCTTGACATTTCGTAGTGCAGGGAAGTCTTGTATGTTCTGTATTTTTTCTGGATCTGGTTTTATTCCTTCGGTAAGTAGAATAACGCCTAGGAATTTTGTTTCATTTTTAAAGAAATGCGATTTAGCGAGATTTAGCGTGAGACTATTATGTTTTAATTTCTCTAGGATCTCTTCTATATGTCTTAAATGTTTCTTATTGTTCTCAGATGTAATTAGAGTGTCATCGACAAATGAGATAACTTGATCTCCTAATCCTTTTAGAGCGTGGTCTAATCCTCGTACTAAAGCTGCTGTACTCGTTTTTGAACCGAATGGCAGCACTCGAAATTCATAGCTTCTGCCGCGGTATTGAAATGCTGTAAACTTTCTTGACTCTGGATGCAAAGGCACTTGCCAAAAACTGCTGGTCATGTCGAGGTTTCACATAAAGTTCATTCCCTTGCATTTCTGAAAGAGAACTTGCGCCGGTTCAGAACATTCCCGATCTTCGATTAAGATCTCATTTAATCGTCGTGCATGCAGGCAAAGTCTAATCGTTCCATCCTTTTTAACCACGGGCACTATAGGGTTGATGTAAGGGCTTTTGGATCGTTGAATGATGCCAAGTCTCAGCATTCGTTGAATTTCTTCTTCTACCTTCTGCCTATGTGCCATTGGAATTGGGTAGCTTCGTCCTACAAACGGATTTTCTTCTTTTATTTGTACCATGTGTTGGTATTTCATTGGACATCCGGGTTCTCGTCGAAATACTCGTCGATGTGTCCATAGTATTTCGCCCAGTCTTTCTTTCTCTTGGCCGCTGAGTCCATGACTCTCCTCCATTTTGTCCCGCATTTCTTCTTGTGAGATTTCCAATGGGAGCTCTCTAATTATCGGCCCCACCTTTCTCTCTCGCACATAGGCTTGATTTTCTTCGATGGCCGAGGGCTCGATGTTGCATAAGCTATGCTCTCCATTTTGTTTCTCCGTTCCCCCCTCTTGCCATATTCTTATTGCCGGTTTGCTGTTTAGATAAGGGAAGGTCAAAGTTTTTGAGTCTAGATCGATATTCGTCCTGTATTCATCCAATACGTCGATCCCAATTATGCATGTACGCGAGAGGCGTGGCACTATCAGGAATGCCAATTGGATGACAGTATTAGGTAGTTGTACATCGGCGTAGATTTGTCGCGTTAACCGTACGGCTTTGCCCC
>JAAAKG020135568.1:0-13483 GCA_010014905.2 Druon quercuslanigerum | reverse complement strand
CGTCAAAACGTAATTATAGCGGGCCATATACTATCCATGTCGATGGACCCTCGGCGGGCCGGATTAAATACTTTCGCGGGCCGGAGCTGGCCCGCGGGCCGTACTTTGTCCATCATTGATCTAAATGGTCAACTTTACACATTTTTCTCGTGGAAATCACTTTTAATAGGATATTTTCCATTTTTGACAATACATAACAATGCAAAAATAGACCTACCTGATCGCAGCGCCATCTATTGTTCTTATTTGAACTACGATAACCCTTCGGATGCTATGAGAGCAGAAAGACTGGGGGCGATGTACAGGGTTGATTTTCATTAATTCTAACTAACAAGATGTAAGAGGTCTTTAAAACCGCAAAAATGCTTTAAAACAAATAATGAAAAAAAATAAATATCATCAGAAAATGGAAAAAAACATTCTAAAATAAATAGACGAAGGGAAGTATGATTGCAGTACAAATAAATCAGACTCAAAATGTAATTAAAAAATAAATAACGAAAATAACTGTTAGAAGTTCGATTATGTAGCTTATTAAAAACATTCTACTGCAATGGATATACTTTTTAGAAAGGAAATGACAAACCTGCAGTCGGCGATAAAAATAACACAAGTCAAATGCTGCCTTATTAACAACTGTCAGTTCATAAAACATTTGAACAAGTTCAGTTAAAGTTAATGAATAAGTGATCAGAAATCAGTAATTAATAATAATGACCAAAAAATAAACATCGTTATTTAAATGTAGTGCAACATCAGGATCCTCTTTTTTTGCAAGCGAGCTAGAATTACGTTTTAGATCTTCATAATAAATCAAAACTTTAAAGAATACAATTCAACATCCAATCAATTTTTTTCACAACCTTATTTTATTAATAACAAGTCACGAAGTATCTTTGTGCAAGAAGAAAGTAAACTTTTTCTGTCCGATACATCTTTATAATTTTATCTGTTATAAAGAAAACGTAATGAACTAAGTTCTTATCAAAAGTTCTCGTCAAAAGTAATTAACAATTTTGTTAACTGAAAATACTTGACTGATTAACAAATAACTCAAATTTTGGGAAAGGCGTTCCTACTTCAAAATAATTCATTTTAGAAAGTCCAGCTAACAGAAGTACTTGCATCTTGGAATCACTAATGTAGTATTCCCTAGGATCAGTTATTGACTGCCTAGCATAAGAAAAATCATTTGCTTAAATTTTTCCGAAGTTCTCAATTTTCATTCTGATCAAAGACAAACAGTTTAATCCCCCGTTGGCAATGAAGAGTCGCGTAGCCTAGAACGTATTCCTTAAGGAGAATTGACAGCTCTGGCACTTTAAAATTGCTATTGAAAGAATCTTAAAAACGTTTCCGAAGGCTGAACAATGACAAAATAAATATTTTTTTTCCGGCTAGTATACATATATGAGAAATCAAACAAACACTTATTTTCGGACCTTTTACTTTTGCTTATTTTTGAACATTGATATGGTAACAATTAAATGCGTTGACAGGTACAGGGACTTTGCAATACAAAAAAACTATCACATTGGCCTGATCCATTTGAGTGCTTTATTATGTGGTTTATATTTTTATACATGTGATTCTTATTGAAAAGTGGGCGATTGTTGTCAAGTAACATAATTCACAGTTCGGGAAAGCATAAACATTTTATTCTATTGCAGTGGATCAAACCTTTTTTTTTTTTCTTAGCCACTTGACGTAAGTGTCATGAAGAACGACAATTTTTTCTACTGATGTGCGCTGCTCGGCCTGATTGAGATTATACATTGCAGAACCAGCAATTATCCTTAATTACCGGAAAAGTGATAAAAAGCTTTAATTTTTTATTTTTTTGCAAAAAAATATTTTTTGACCTAAATATGATTTTAGTATAATGACTGAGGTCCTCAGCTTCATAAATTTATAGTTTCCTGAACCAAAAGAAGTAGGATAACAAGTAATAAAATAAAATTCAATAAAATTTTTGAATAGCAGCCGAAAAAATTCGCAATTTTCTCGAAATTTCGAGATAAACAGCAGGATTTTTAAACTGCCATTATGTAAACTTCGAAACTTCCTAATAAATATATCAGATCATCAATGATTATTAATCGAAATTAATGAGTTTCGTTAAAAGTTAAAAGTTTACTTCTGTCATATTGTAAATTCGTGTGAAATAATATATATTTTTTAGTAAAATTTATAAGGTATTTTCAAAATTTTAATCATTTCAATATAAAAATTTCGCAAAAAATTTGAAAGTTTTGAGATAATCGAGACTTTTACCGTCTGCTTTTCATCCATTTTACTGAATTTTATTGGATTATAATAACGCTGGGGGCCTGATTTATCATACGAGTATAATATTCTGCTCAGAAAACATTTCTCCTGCAAGTAATTAAAAAATTACTGCTTTCTACCGCGATTACCAATAATTACTGATTTTTTTTTTGTTCAGCTGGAATCCTGTCCCATTCATTTCTAGTATGCTCCTCTTGTGCAGTTTTTCCTTCATCAGAATCACATGGCCCTCCGTTGTATATTATATTTGTACCTGTCATCACTATCAATACTCTGTTAATTATTTAATTTTTTTTAAGTATATGTAACGTGGTCTTTAAAAAGGGATCTAACGATTCAGATCTTGTTCTTTAGCATTGCCAAGTGATCGACTGAGTGAATATCGACTGCCACCTGTCTCACTAGTACACGATGAAAATTGAGCTAAGGATACATTTTTTCCATGAGGTTTATTTCAAACATTTCATCTTAGACGAGATACTTTAAACCGTTTTTTTCGAAACAAAGTGTTAGTCGTTGGGTCCCTTTCTACAGACCAAGTCTCAAATGCCTTAGAAGCTTATCTTCCAGAAGCGAAGTTAACATTCAAAATGTTTGAAAATCGAAAATATTTAGTGCTAAAAGCTTGCTACATTTGATTAAAAAGTAGAATTTGAAATAACTTTCTGAAATAAAAAATGGTCCAACTTGTTTTAGACAAATTTTGTTTTAATGTCTTATCTTCGGTTCCCGCAAACGATTAAACTTTTAGATGTCTTCATTAAATTGTTTGAAGACACAATTAAAAACAACAAAATTTCTCGAAAACTTGCTGAAAAAAACAAAAATTAAAAACGCGATTCCGAAAAAATGACATTTTTACTTTTTTTTGTCAGATAGCGGTATAAGTATAATCTAAGAAACCTGAAATTACTGAAGTGAGTTTGCCTGGCGCTGCTAACTAGGATAAATGAAAGTGTCCGTGGACAAATTAATTTTCAGACCACAATGGTTATCAGATTTGAAATTTTTGTATAAATGAAAGTTAGTACAATGCTGCATTTATCCTTTAATACGATTTTTAAAAGAAAGTTTTTAATACTTTTTTATTTCATAACCAAATTGACAACAACAAGACTTCTTAACTTTTGAAGAATACATTCCTTATAAAATATTCAGATTCATTTTTTAAAAAAACTGTACAGTCAATTACACAATTATTTAGAAATGGTTTTCATTATAATTGTAGGAGCTCAAAAACCTATTGAATTTGTTATGAACAAATAAGTGGATAAAAATTATCTCGTAGGGATTAGCAATGTTTAGTCAATGAATTTAGACTACATTTTTCTATGTATAGAAAACATTGGTTTGTTATGTGGATTAATCAAATTTAATAAAAAATTTATTATGTAGTAAACAAATTTTGTAAGCAACAATATGTTTCAGCTATGCGTGACAACAGAAATATCAATTTTAATCAAAACCAGCATAAATTGAACTGTAATTAAGGTTTAACAATTTCTTAAAGAAAGTCGTTTAACAAATTATCTCTTTTGCTATGTTTCGAGATACAAAGTAGATTTTTTCTACATAATTAACTATATATAATTATTACTAAAGCAATTTATGTTTGCAGCCGAATAATAATCACCAATATCAAGGTAAATAATAATTTAATTTCACGAATTTTGCGTGTTTCACGAGCTTCTCTAGTAGCCGCAGTTTTCAAGTCGGTTATTGTGTAGAAATCTTCTGAATCAGAAAAAAGTTTCGTTTTCACTTTCGACTTTAAAATCACTTCTTCTGCTTTGTATTCTTCACAATTGTACATAAGTGTCCTTAAAATGCGTTCTTCCTCACTTTTACATTTCACGAGCAGTAGTCCTTTTGGATAAGCGTATTGAAAGCTGCAAGTTTGCTTTAGTGACTGATCTTTTGATAATGCAAAATCTTCCTTAGGATGTTTGTATTGTGCTGCTGAACCATCCGAAAGGTATTCTGCATCGTCTACAGATATTTTTTTCTCACGGTAAACATTAATTCGTTTTTTCTGAAAAAGATGCATATCAATCGTATTGTGTTCTCTTATGTCAGATATTATTGCCTATCTAATGTGTTGCAATTCTCCTTCAGGTGTGCGGTAGTAAACCACAAAAGGAGGAATGGTTACTTCAGTTTTTGACCAGTGATGCCTTAGTGAAGAATCTTGATAATCAAGATCGTGGTTTTCTGCAAAACCTAAAAGAATGAGAATACTATCTACTTTTAATTTTTCGTTTGTTCTTTTTAGGCAAAGACTTTGATTTTTGGTAATAAAATCATGACGACGTATTTTTTTCATTTGTTCACTTAAGTAATCAATGAACTCATCTGCAGGTTTCACTACTGACTCAAGATCTGACCTGTCTTAATGGATCCACTGTTTGAACGTGATATGTTCTACATAATTTTCGGCGTAAGCTGGCTCTAAGAGACTCTTCAGATTGTTATCGCGAGAATAGTTTTGGCATTTATTAAAGTATCATACAATCTGCACAGGAATGCCAATTTCTTCAGCTTTCTAATGTTTAACAGACGAAAATTGCGAAGAATTCTATTTGGATAATTCAGGTATTTTACCGCCCATAAAAATAAGCTTTAAATTTTGATGGGGTACGCAAACACATACATTGTGAAGGCTACTCGTTCCAGCTAGAACGCACTCTTTAGATCTTAAGTCTGCACATTTTGAGAATTCGACTTTTTTTATCAGGGTTTTCTTGCTTAAAAACTTAAAAAACTTCTCTTAGATTTCCGAAAACTAAACTTTTTTGTAGTTTCACTTTGTGTTAATTGATTTTAATTGATACAGAGTGAATTTTACCTGACATTAGGCGACTGATATTATCACTTCGATAAAATTCCACAACGGACAATTTCGTTTGATCTGATAATAGTTTCCCTGCTTTTGGGCCACGGGAAGGTAAAAAACCTTCAGATTCAATTAAACTTTTAATTCTGCGAGCCATGCCATTAGAAGAGCCGCATTCAGTTACGATATTTTTAATCCTCTGACTGCATGGCAAAATAATTAGAATACCAATCTGCTGCCTTTTACTTGATTTAGCCTCCTCAAACTGATGTTTGAAATGGCTAATTATTTTATCACCATCACATTCAGAGTCTTGAAAATCAAAAAGTTGTCATCCTATCGTTTTAAGAAACTTTCCTTAATGCGTCTTTCTTTCTTTTTTTCAGTATAACAAAATTTATTTCTGTATCCCCAACAATTTGGCGGGTAAGCGGAACAACGTAGGGTCAGATAATTGTTTCAAAAGACGAGTCACCTTCGCATCGGTGTGCTCTTTTTCCATTTTTGACATTTTGATACTATTAAGAGAAGAGAGGAATCACTGTCTTTGTTAATTTCCATTCCCACTTTCTCTTTAATTTTCATCAGCAATTCTACCTTATTGACGGCTATGATTTTAGTTTCGAAAGTGGTTTTCTTACGTTTACAAAATTGTTTACCTGTCAAATACCAGGGGTGTTACTTGAAGGTTGCCGGTTTTTTCAATAAAGAAAACTCTTAATCCTCAAGGGAATCTCAAAAAAATTGTATTCAAAGTATTAACCATTGTATTATACACATTTTGCCCACTTTTCAGGCAAATCATGGATACCATTCCAAACAAACTTTTTCTCTTTCGAGGAAAACCATTCGACGACCCATTCTTCGACTTTTTCACCACTTTAGCGGGATGAGAAGGTGCGTTGTCATGTTGTAGGATAACTTTGCCACTTCTTCGGGCCCATTCCGGCCGTTTTTCGATCAACACATGATTCAAATTGATAATTTGTTGTCCGTAGCGATCCGTATCCACCGTCTCACCAGGTTTTAATAACTCGAAGTACAACATATCACACTGGTCTCATCAAACACAGAGCATTGCCTTACGGTCAAAGCGATTTGGCCTTGGAGCAGATGGGCCGACCTCACCAGGTGAAAGCCACGATTTTTTCCGCTTCGGGTTCTCGAAATTAATCCATTTTTCGTCCCCCGTGACAATTCGATGCAAAAAACATTTCCTTTCGAACCGTTCAAGCAGCATTTCACAAATGGTTTTTCGACTTTTCATTTCTCTATCGTTCAGTTGCTGTGGTACCCATTTTTCATACTTTTGGATTTTTTCTATGACTTTTAAACGTTGGCGAATTGCTCCTTGAGTCACATTTAGTGTTTGTGCCAATTGTTGTTGCGATTGGGTTGGGTCTCCATCCAATAACGTCGGCAATTCCTCGTCTTCGAACTTTTTCGCTGCACCAGGATGTTCATTGTCTGTTAAATCGAACTCTCCACTTTTAAATTGACGAAACCATGTCTCACATGTTCTAATCACTGGAGCATGTTCACCATAAGTTTCTACCAGCAATCGATGAGCTTCAACTGCTTTTTCTTTTGATGAAATAAGGAAAGCAACGAGTACCGCAAATGCGATTTACTTGTAACGAAACTCGACATATTCACTCAGGTAAACAACTATGATGCTATTATTTTGGCAGAATGGAATTGTGTACTTTTGAAGGTTATTATCCACAGAAAAATCTGACATGGATGCCAAATCATAGAAATGTATACATATCTCTAGCGACATCTATGAGTAAAACCGGCAAACTTCAACTAACACCCCTGGTATACAACAATAATAACATTGAACACAAAAATGAATACCTTATAACAATTTAAATGTGAACTCTATCATTTATCCAAGCATATTAAGCATGTACTAAATGAAAAAGTAGTACGTGTAATCAACAATAGCGTGGTGCTACCACTTAATGCGTTTAATATGTTTTAAATTAAAAGTATACCCTCCTCTGACGAAATAATAAAAAAATGACTTTTTCGGGACATACGATTTTCATTTTTATATATATCCTAAATTACAAGCAATCCCGCTCCAACACGAAAATTTCCATGGTCAAATGACGTGGACTCCATCGGAAGTAATTGTGAGAAGATAAGAAATTGTTTTTCAAAGCTACTCACATGAAGTGCAAAATTTCTTGAAGCAGTGGTATATCGCGAGATCCCAAGTCTCATATTCACGATTACGAAAAATGCAAACATTTCGATAAACAGGGTACTGTAAAAAAGAAGTGTTTGTTTATGTACAAATGTGAAAGTTGAAATCTGACTGCAGATCACAGTAGAGCGAAGAAAAGTAATTCTACACTAGTATATTGTACTCGTGCAGAAATGTCACCTGCATAGAATACTAAGAAACCCTAAAGTTTTGTTTTCAAATCTGTCAGTAGTATGAGAACCAAAAACTTTGTGAGTTTTAGTTTGCCTGCTCTTCTTAGGGAGATTTATTGATAGTTTCACAATTTGTTAGCAAAAGTAAAAAGCTCTAACTGAATTCGAGAGTTTACATCTGATTGGTAATTATTTTTGATTAAATTATATTGCAAAGAAATAAGTATACGGCGGCGAAATCCAAAATGTACCCACATGGCACACTTCCCAAAAAAAACCTGGTATTCTCTTAGGATTTGGCCCAAATGGCCGGGAGAAAAAACCAGGCCTGTCCTAAGTCTAGACTTATACTTACACGTAGGTTAATACGTAGGTTCATGTTCGCCGCGATTCTTTTGTTTTTAATAAAACTAAATTAATGCGTCAACCTTGATTTGAAATAAAAATATTTTATTTGTTTTACAAAGCGGTACAAATTTAGGTGGTATTTAAAAATTTTTGGTTGTTAAAAAAAATTTCGGACAGCAAAAAACGTTAGGCAGTTGGCAGGCCGTAGCCGGCTATCCAACTAATGTGGGGTTTTAAGTTGAGGCATTCTTATATCCTTGGCGATTAATCTCAGTTGCGAGAAAGGGTAGCACTAGGGTTACACGCCGCGCCGACCAAATGATAAACTAATACTCCAAATGGGCATGCGCGCCGGAAGGGGCATTACTAGCGGGAAATTTAAATTAGTATTCCACACACTATAAAGATGATATCATTTACAGCTTCCAATTATACTTGAACTTAAAAAAGTAGAAATTATCAGCACATACATTTGTTTAATAATATTTGCGCAGTTATCAGAAAAGATTTTATTGAAGTAAACAATTATTCTAAGATAGACTGTAATGATAAATGATAGCAATAAGAACATAATTTATTGATCGTATTAACAGAAGGTTCAAGGACCGGTTCCATATAAAATCAGATAGGGTTCTACACTTAAAATCGCAGAATCTGTCGGGTAGGAAATATGTCGTTTTTTAGCAGAAATTAGGCAATACGAGTTTTTCCGATTCGTAAAAAAAAATTAAGAAGTTATGCGGATTTGAATTTTGTGCTTTGTGTTTCAAAAAACCCGAATATAACCGAAAAATTTTTTAAAACATTTAAAATTAACAAAGTAACGGCACTTTTTCTAAAAAAAATGAAAGCTAAATTTTCTTCAAAAATCTACCTTTAAATTTGTTGCCAATTTTTGTTTTTTTAATTTGTCCTTTGATAAAAAAAGATATCTTATAAGTTTTATGTTGGCTAAATAATTTTTGGGTTCAGGAGAATTTTTTTCATACAATCGAATTTTCTACTTTTTCTCGGAAACAATGACAAATACGAAAAAACTTAAGATGAAAGTTTGCACGTCTAACAAAGTTCTAAAATGTCTCTTGTTATTTTAAGATATCTTTTATCGTGTACGCCTGTACGACAATGATTTGAAAATTGCATTTTTAGGAGGAGAAAAATTATGCTGATCCCAAAAATCATTAAGCTGGCATGATTCTGAAAAAATTCTTACATCTATTAGCAAAAACTTTTCAAAAATATTTGGAAGAATAAAAAGGTGGGGTCTTTCACATCTTCAAATTCGAAAAATAAATAAAAAAAGTTTTTCCTATCTGTCATTCTTTCCGAGAAAAAGTATAAAATTTGATTGTAAGTAAAAAAATCTTCTGAACACAACAGTTATTCAACCAGAACCAAACTCACAAGATATAATTTTTATCAGAGTCCAAATTTAAAAAAAAATTTGCAAAAAAATAGAGAGTGGGTGTTTTTGAGAAAATCAAATTTTTTTCTTCAGAAAAACCGCTGCCATTCTGTTAACTTTTAACCTTCTTTTTGATGTTCCAGCTGATAACGAAAGAAGGCGATAACAACTAATAAAACCAGGAGGAGAAAATCTTGAATTTGCTCAAAAGTTATAGAGGTTTAAAGAAAAAAATCGGAAGTTTTGAAAAACAAAGCACGAAATTCAAATACGCATAGCTGCTATAGTTTTTTTAGGAAGTCGAAAAAATACGTATCGCCTAATTTCTTTTAAAAAACGACATATTACGTCCCCAACAGCTTCTGCGATTTTAAGTGTCGAACATTGTCTGATTTAAAATGGATTCGGTCCTTAAACCTTCTTTTTGCATTTCTCCGATTGAATTTATTACTTTAGAAATAAAACGTTCAAAACATGCAAAGTATTAAAATAAAATAAAAACCTGATATATGTTGCCCTGCTTAGATGCAATGAAATTAATATAATCATTAAATTATGTTTTTATTGCTATAATTTATCATTACTGTCTATCTTTCAATAATTGTTGAAGTCAATAAAATAATGTCGGATAATTGTGTGAATATTTATAAACAAAGGTATGTGCTGATAATTTTTACTTTTTTAAGTTCAATTAGCAGGCCTATTTGAAGTATTAGTTTCGCAGTTGGTCGGCCGCGGCGTCTAGCGCTAGTGCTACTCTTTCTCGGAACTGAGATTAATCGCCAAGGATATAAGAATGCTTACATTAATTGGCTAAGCGGCCGCGGCTTGAAAACTGCTATACCATTTTTAGATTTCCGAAATGTTAATTAACGTTTTCGGAAATATGTACCAGCTAAATCTCTACCGCATTTAAATACAAACGAAGGTTTTGTATACAAAGTCTATTTCTCACTTAATTCTAATAATTATAGCTATTTTCATTAAAAACTCTGAATTATCTTTAAAAATTTGTCGCATGGACCACTTGGACCAAGTCCTAAGAAAATACCAGGTTTTTTCGGGAAGTGCTCGATGTGGGGTAACTATCGCTCCGTTGCATTGTTCAGGAGTATTAAAAAAATAATTAGGTGTATGCGGAAAAGCAAGTTTAATCGTTTTTAATTTATTTTTTTCAAATAAAAAATTAATTTTACTCACAGCGCATGCAGCTGTACATGCCGCCCAGGTCGCATCTTCCTGCAGAAAATATATTCCGAATTAAAAGAAGTACTATTTATTAAAGTTAATATACTTTCACATATAACTCAAAAATAATTTAGCTTGGCAAATACCACAAGTATTTTGTGTATTTAAGCTATTTAAAAAGGAAATTGTTTATCATATTAAATTCAACATCTTAATGTAAATTAAGATTGGCAGTAGCAACTTACCGCCATGGTGGCGAGTCCTGATTTTCCTGACTTGTACGGGCGAGGATCCTAAGTGTGAAGGTTAAAACATCTTGTATTATATATCACTGAGAAAAGAGCTTATTTGAATTGAAGAAATTTTCTACTGAATGCGTCGAATCAAAACTTTTTTGGATCCAAAAAAATTGCTCTTATTTCAAGAAATACTGTTTTTCGAATAAAAATATCGTTCTTCTCTAACATATTCTAGTTTTATATAGAATCATTAAAATAGACGATCGATTTGAACAAATTTTTTGTTTCATTAAAAAAAGCATTGGTTTACTTGAACAAATTTGATTCAAATGTAACTTAATCTATCTTTGATATAAGGTCAAACAAATTTTTGTTTAATTAAAAAGAAGTACAACAATTTTGTTAAGTGAATTAAAACTTACCGGTGCATAGACTAAGGTGGCCAACGATAAAGCTGCGATGGCTGTAAGGTAAAAAAAAACATAATTATTTCTTTTCTAATCTAAATTGAGTTGCGTATAATAGCATATTCCACTGGTCTGCATTAATTCTTCACACGGTGTTTTACCTGCATCCATTTCCTGTACCGTCTCAGAAAAGACGTCTGACAAAAGTTATATTGAATAAGTGAAAACTATGGGTTTAATTAATGATATATATTTTTGTAACCTATAAAGTTTTTAAACATTTTTTAAATTTTAATGACAGCACTAGGTTTGTTTCTACTGCTGGTTATTAATTCTGGAATTCTATTGGCCTGTTGAGGAACCACACTAAGTGAGTAAAGCGCCTTTGTTTATAACTTTGTGCAATTTTCAAATTTATCAAAATTTAAGGAATTTAAGTTAGATTAAAATTCCATTTAACGTCCAATCATCAAATTGATGAAACCACCTGTAAAAAAAAACAAGAATTCAATGACCAAATTGGGCCCACAACAATCAAACAAATCTGAAAAAATCCCTTTTAAAAACAAAAATTTCATACAGAAATAAAAAAGAGGCAAGAAAAATGAGAAGGCAAGCAACCACATTCCCTTTCTTCTCCTTTCCTTTCTTTCGTCTTTCTTATTTTTTTATTATCAAATCACAAAAAAAGAACATTAAAAAATAAAAAAGGAACAGCAACACCAGCATGATGCTGACACCCAAGAATATTGTGAGGGTCAAAAGGCAAACTAACAGTAAACAAACCTGAAGTTAAAAATAATCTCCAATCCAAGTCAACCTACTCAAAGTTGAATAAATTTAAAAAAAATAATGACCTCCAATCAAAATCAATCCAATTTAATAATAAAAATAAGAAAGACCAAAAGGCTCTGAAATGTAATTGAGCCTATTTCCAAAGAACCTATTTTTCGCTTTGCCCACCTGAACATTATGTTTAATTAATAACACAAGATTTACATTAAATCATAAATGTAATCGAACTCTGATGAACATAGCTAAATGAAGATATTAAAATTACAAAATATTACCGCAACTCAAGAGATAAAATTAATGAATTGATAAATATCATTTGCAGGTTATGCAACAAACTTCTAAATATAAAGGCTTATTCATTTCCAGAAACTTTTCGTGTCATAAACGGCACTGCGCATGCGCAGCAGCAGCAGCCTCATTGGATGTTGATCGCGCGCTTATTTAAAATGGTTAAATATGAAAATTATTTTCAAACAAATGAATATTATAATTTTTGTTTAATAATTACAAAGTACAAAGAAATTATGAATTACTCAGAACAAAAACTTAAAAAAAAAAGTCTACCTTCCTTTGAGACTAAAATCAATAATTCATTTGTAAAGAGTAAAGTCAAATAATTAATTTTCCTTTTATTCTAATAGACTATTTTTGATCTGAAAATTGTTTTCATTTATTTTAAAATGATTATTTATTATAAAAATTGATGTACACATTTGATAATTTAAAAAACGTATACAGCTTAAATACATGACTAATTAAAAAAATGTTTTTATAAAAATAATTATTCTACTAGTTTATATAAGTTTCAGAACAGCATAAGCTTGAATTAACGTAACATACAAAAATAAATCAAAATAAATTTTTAGAATTTAATTAATCAAATATTTATTATCCTACAACCTGAAACTTAGGTTAGAATTCAAATTCCAATTCTGATGATCAAAAAATTTTTTTTTAAACATTTTGAATTAAATTTCTTTCTAAGTTCATTATTTAAGCTTCATTAAAGCATATAATGCGTTCAAACTTACATGATATAGTACAATAATGGTTTCTTTTTTCAAACAGTGTTAGCAAAAGATTTTTTTTCGCCCGTTCGGTAGTCCCGATCTGTCACCCGATCTGAAATTTCTGCGATGTATCAATTTTTTACTAAAAATATACTATCGTTAACATTATAATAATTATAATTAATAAGTTCTTCACTAAATAGAAAAATATTGATTAGTTTTCATTAATCCAACTCGCAATCCACTTTTTTCTACATTGTAAACATTTAGTTGAATTTACGTGACCAAATATTCTTAATCGCCAAGAAATTATAATCATCAGCGTATTTGTTAATAAACAATTCAATCAATGTTTTTTTTCTAAAATTTTACTGAAAAACATTTCTAAATAGCTGTGACATTGATTCTAGATCTGTTTCCATGATTCTGAGTATTTTATAACGAACGTGTTATTCTTGAAACACCAACAAAATATTGCCATTTTGTTAATGAAATAAAAAAACACGGACTTCCGTTTCCGGTATGAAAGTGTAAAGTAGCGGGAATTGTGGTTGCTGAGAGTTTCGATAATTGTGGTGAAA
>JAAAKG020135566.1:0-13484 GCA_010014905.2 Druon quercuslanigerum | reverse complement strand
GAGGCGGGAATCGAACCCGCAAGCTGACAGAGTGGGTCCAAAGCCTGCGCTTTAGCCCCCACGACCATCGTCCCACTCTTACTTTCAATCAAGTAATTACGTTTACAAACTGAAAATATGAATCTTCAAATAAAAATTCAATAGTCTAGATTTCAACCAAAAACAATTGTAATTTGAATAAAAACACAGTTGAATTCAATAGAAAAATACTAATATCCAACAAAATAATTAACTTCCAGAATTAAACCACATTTAATATTTCATAATTAACGTTGAAGTAATCTAAATTCTAAAGTCAGCAAGAAAATAATATATACTTCTGTCTACTGATTAATTTATGGCCTTGGCAGCGACGGCATTTAAAAGCTGTAATCAAATAATAATATATGAACTGGGCAGTTCACTATTTCAGTTGTTTGGATAATAATCTCCACTTGTGGGTGTAGAATTATTAGGGTATTATGAACGGTGAGTACGCATTGTCAGAATAAAAAAAATTTGTACTTAAAAAGTTTATCTTTGTTTAATAATAATTAGGGGCAATTAAGTGATCAACCTGTTTACAGGTCAACGCTTTGAAAGTCATAGGGTTGCCTATTATCCTGTCTTGTATGCAAGGGACTTTCTCGTCTCTAATTAGATCCTTACGAACGATGTGACCCACATAGCTTTGCATGTTGTTTGAGAATAATTATTACTTAAAAAATCTTTGGACTTTAACTTTTTCAGATCTTTAATTGATATAAGTTGAGTATTCATAGCATTTAGCCAACCTACAGATGCAGCATAAAACTCTAGAATTCCCACTCGATACTTAGAAAAAGAAAGTGCGATGTTTACCTCGATTTCAAAGTAATTTCTACCTGCTGAAAAAATTAGATTTACGCGGAATTTTTCTTGACTTATAAGGGATTATTTGAGTATGCCCCCTTCCCCCAGAAAATGAAGCCTTAAGTTAGAATCCGATTTTAGGTTTAAAAAGATTCACAATTAAAATAAGAAGTGACCTTTATAGTATGTCTTGGATGATTTTAAAACTCAAAAAGTTTTAATTAGCAAAAAAATTTTATTATAAAGAAAATGAATTTTCTACCAGATAGTTGATTTTTTCTAAATTATTTAACTATCAAGACAAAATGACACATTTTCTAAACAAAGTAGTTAAACTATCAAATCAATCATATAAAATTTTAATTAAAAAATTAATTTTATACCAAAAGACAAAATTCCCACAAAACACAAGAACTCTCGACCCAAAAGTTGAGTTTTCAACTAAACTAGATTAATTTTCAACGAAAAAACGAACTTTTATCAAAATAGTTCAATTTGAACTAGAAGTTGAATATTTACCTTAAAAAGAACCATTTTTGACAGAAAATAGAATAGGTAGATTTTCATTTATCAAAGTAATTTACGGAAGTAGCTTAAATTCCAGCGGTTAAATTGGTAAGAACAAAGATTAAATTTTTAAACAAAAAGATTCATTTACTACCGTAAAAAACGAATTTTTAACAAAATTCGAGAACTCCTAACCCAAAAATTTGAATTTTCAACTAGACATATATGATTAGTTTTAAATAAAATTGAAGAATTCTTAACCAAAAAGTTGAATTTTGGGAAAGAAAGAAACTTAAAATTTTTTTAATACGGTCGTTTAACTTTAAACCTAGTTGTTAAATTTTGAAACAAAAAGATGAATGTTTAAATAAAAATATCATTTTTCTAACTCAATAAATAATTTTTTAACAAAATTCAACAATTCTACTAAAAGATTAATCATCTAGAAAAGTTCTAAAAACTTTACCATACGTATTTTTAGAAAAATAATTTCTCTAAATTCTAAAAGTCGGAATGTAAAATACGTGTAACGTTACTCTTTATAGGACATTCCCCACTGCACCTTAACAATTGTAGGTTTTATTAGACACTCCTCCCTCCCCCCCCCTCCCCAAGTGGTAACATAGTTTATGTACGAACCCTAAAAAATCTTGATAATATATTTTGCATCATAAAAAATAGTTAGAGTAGGATCTGCGTGTCTGCAAAAAAAGGGTTTTAGCAACCTATGAAGATGTTAATTAGGTCGTTAAAATCTCGAACTTCCATACTTTCCCTACTCTCTCATCACCATCTGCTCTTCTTCCCCATTTTTTAAATTTTTCACTTCCACCTTTCTTCGTTTACCATCATTAATCTTACGTCATCGTCACTATTTCCAACCCTTCTGCCATCCTTTATTGTCTTACCTTCCCATCCTTAATTCCCTCTTATTTTTTATCATTTGCTATCCCCCTATGTCCTCTCACATCCTTATATCCTCTTTTACCTACTTCACTTTCCTTTATTTACGGTACTGCTCCATACCTTTTCTTCCTTATTTCTACATCTACTTTCCTCTTATTCTCTAACTTTCCGTGTTTACCCTCCTCCCACTTCATTTACTTCCCCTCTTCTCATTTCCCGTGATTTTTCGCACTTTCCCGACTGTCCCTCCCCTTATTTTCTCGAATACCCTCTAATTCTACTTCACTCACTTTCTATCACTTCCTTCCCCGTCTCTGTAAAAAGTACGAGTGATGGAAGACATCTGACCGATACATAATTTCCATAAATCCATAAATCAATCCATAAATTACGTTGCCAATTCAAGAGGGGCAGGACATGCCAATAACTGCGATTATATATGGGAGGGGGAAGCATTGTAAGTTTTCAAGAAGAGTCCTTTTTCTTGGTTTTTTTTTGCTTAAATGAGTACACTATTAATTACTTTTGTTTAAAATTCAACTATTTGCTTGAAATTTGAACTAGTAGTAGGACCTAGGAAGGAGGGGACGTGTAAAGGAAGAAGGAAAGGGGAACAAAGGATACAGAGTAGGGGGAAATAAGGGAAACTGTAGAAGGGGAAGTAGGTGAAGTAGGGCCAATGAGGAGAATCGAAAGGAGATGTAGTAGGGAAAATTATGGAGGGGGGTGTAGTAGAAATTAGGAAGAATCAATACGCTGTAGAAAAATTAGAAAGGGAAAGTAGAGTATGTGAAGGGAAATTAGGAAGGGGGTGAAGAGTACCTGAGGGAAATATAGGGTTGAGAAGTAGCGTAAGTGAGAGAATTAGAGTTGGGTAGTAGGGGGAGTGAGGGGAAGTAAGCGAATAAGAGCAAAAGTTGAAGTGAGTGGAGAGATAGTATAGAAAGCAGGAAAAAGGAAGTAGGATCATGTAGTAGATGAAAAGTATAAGATGAAGAGGTTTAAACAACTTAATTATCGTCTTAATAACAATTGATCAAAAAAATTAAATAAAAAATTTAACACTCAAATACAAAATGTTTGAAATTTAATTTTTTTCAGAAAAACGATTTTCTCATTTCGTTTCACAGCGGAGTGAAAATTCAATACTTAAAATTAAAAGTTCAGTTCATAGCTCCATCTATTTCGGAAAGACGTTAGGAATTCATGTAATTCTCTGATAATATTACAGATAAATTTTAAAAATAAAAATTAATGAAATTACATACAAATTGTAAATTGATCTCTTTACTTGCAAAATTACATTATTTTGTTGAAAATTCTTTTTTATCTTTTCTTAATATTTAATTTTTAAATTCTCATCATTTAGGATGAAAGTCATTGGACTTGCGGTAATTTTGACCTAGCTAGTTTTCGATCATTTTTGACATTTTGAGATCTGCATAGTCAGCAAAAACCGTTTTTACAATCATTACTTCCTGTCTGTCTGTTCTCTAGTGACATGATGTTATAAAAAAATCAAAAACACAAAATAACTGAAAAACACCAATACTATAAAAATTCTAACAGAAAATTTTCTCGCCACTTAGTTTTAGCTTATTTTGGTTAAGAATTTAACTATTTTATTTAAAATTCGACTTTTTGATAGAAAATTAATACTTGCTGTTTTAAAATTCAACTTTTTTGTTGAAAATAAATTATTTTGTTAAAAATTCAACAGCCTGGTTAAAAATTAATCTTTAAGGTTGAAACTCGGATCATTTTCCCAAAAATTGTTTTTTTTTTCGGTGAAAATCAATTTTTCTACTATAAATCTGATTTTTTAAAGGGTTTTGTTGAAAATTCATCTTTTTAATGGCAAGCTAGTTTTTTTTTACTTTGGTAGAAAACTTACCTTTTTGTTTGAAATTTCCTGTTTTTTGGTTAAAGTTTAAATTTTATTGAAAATTCATCTTTTTAGTAGAAAATTAATATTTAAAAGTTAAAAATTTGACTATTTGTATATAAGTCTTCACTAGTAAAAATTGGTCTTTTTAAGTTAAAAGTTGACCTGCTGTGCTAAAAATTCATTTTTTGGTTTCAAATTCATCATTTAAGTTAAAAATTTATCCTTTCAATTAAAAATTTTGTTAAAAATTTATTTTTTGTTGAATATTGAATACCTTTCCTTGAAAATCTTACTTCTCCAGTTTTGGTTGAAAATTGAATTTTTATAGTTTTAAATTCGTCTCTTATTATAGAAAACGTACCTTATTGGTTGAAATTTCCTCTTCTTTCGTTGAAGGGTAAACTTGTTTCTTTTAAATTCGTCTTTTTGGTAGAAAATGAATATTTGCGTTATATATAATCAACTATTACATTTTCCTATAAAAATTCACCTTTTTTCAAATGTTAGGAAATTTTAAAAATAAAGTTTTGCGACCACTCTGGTTAAATTCTATTGTAAAAAAAAATTACTCTTCTACTTTCTTAAATTTTTGGGTATCTGTTTTGGTCTGGCTTGGTTTAAACAATTCAAAAATTTCCTAGTTCTTAAATAATTATTTTTAGCCATTAAGTGATTAACCAGTTCAAGGGTTAAGGCATAATTTTTAAACTGTTTAAAAAGAACAGAAATATCGTTAATATAGGTCAGCTGGTCATTTGAAAATTTTCATCGTTCTTTAACAATAATAACGGCCATTAAGTAAATAGGCTGTTCAAAAATTACCGCAAAAGGTTAAAATATTTAGGAATTAAAAGAATTATCCTCCAGATAGGTAACTGATTATCTATGGTAAAAGAGCCTTGGAAAATCTCCAGACCGGAGTTTGGTATGGTCTGGCTTGGTTTAAAAAGTTCAACATTGTTTATTAATATTTAGGGGCAATGCAATTTTCAGTTTGTCTATAGCTCAGCACAAAAAAGATTCAATTTTAAAAATAATGGGAGCATTTTTTCAAGATAGGTCAGCTGTTCATCCAAAGTAAAAAAAAGCCTTGGAAAATCTCTAGACCGGAGTCTGGTATGATCTGGTTTACTTTGAAAAGTGCATCTTTCTATTATAATTATTTGGCACCATAAAGTGATTAAGTTCTTCACAGGTTTATGAAAAATTTTTAATGTTTAAAAGTACAGGAATATCCTCAAGATAGATCAGCTGATCATCCAAAGATCCTCCAAAGATCAATCCAAAGAGCCTTAGAAAATCTTTATACGGGGGTCTGGTCAGCTTTGGTGTAAAATGGTCATGGATATTAAATAATAATTAGGGGCCATTGAGTAATCAAACTGTTTACAGGTCAACAGAAAAAGTTTAAATGCTTAAAAATTACAGTAATATCTTCAAGATAGATCAGCTGATCATCCAAAGTAGAAGAGCCTTAGGAAATTCTTAGACTATTGTCTGATCTCATCTGACTAGATTAACAAATTTTTAAAGTTTTTTAATATTAATCAGGGTCCATTAAATATTCAATCTGCTTACTGGATAAGGTCAGCCTGTTAACAGCGCAACAAAAAATTTTAAATGCTTAAAAAGTATAGTTGTGTCTTCAACACGTATCAGCTGATCATCCAATGTAGAAAAGCCGTAGGAAATCTCTGGATTATTCTCTGATCTGGTATGTCTAGATTTAAAAAATTTAGAAAGATTGTCTTTAGTTAAAAATAATCAGAGGCCACTAAGTGATCAACCTATTTACAGGTCAAGGCCAGAACTTAAGATGCGCACAAAGTACAGAAATATCCTCAAGAAAAGACAGCTAATCATCCAAAGTAAAAGATCCTTGGAAAATCTCCAGACCGTAGTTTTGTATGGCCTGGCTTGGCTTAAAAAGTTCAAACTTGTTCAATAATAATTAGGGGTCATAAAATATTCAGCCTGTTAAGAGCTCAAGACAAAAAGTTTAAATGCTTTATAAGTAGACTTGTATCTTTAGCATAGATCAACTGATCATCGAAAGCAGAAGAGCATTAGGAAATCTTTAGACTATTCTCTGATCTGGTCTGTCTATATTTAAAAAATTTAGAAAGTTTGTCTTTAGTTAAAAATAATCAGGGGCTACTAAGTGAACAACCTGTTTAAAGGTCAAGGTCAGGAGTTAAAATGCGTACAGAGTACAGGAATATCCTCAAGAGAGGTCAGCTGATCATCCGAAGTAAAAGAGCCTGGTCTGGTCTGGCTTGGTTCCTTAAGAACGAGCAAACTATCGTCCTCCAGGATCATAAAGATCAACCTGCTGCTACCTGCACATAACTGAGAGCGAGAAACGTGTAGAGGGGGCGGAAGGGGAGCTTCTGCGAAAGTCTCGGCGACATTCTCGAGTTAGCCAAGAACAAAATGATCCTTCCCCTTTTAAGATCTCGAATGCATGCTAGGCAGTGCACGTCGCGAGGTCAAACGCCCACGAGGTAGGTCAAAGCGCAAGCCAAAGATGCTCCTGGGTCCACGGTGTGTTCGAAACGGTTTCATGTGGCGCGATATCTGCCGACGGTATTATAGACAAGGAACAATATGTGTATCCCGGTGTGGGTTCGCCGTGTGTGCAGCATCGTGCCGCCGGTCCGGCAGTAGTAAAAGGAGAAGAGGAGGAATAAGAAGAACAAGAAGGACGTAGTAGAAGAAGGCGGATGTACGCCGTTGAATGTATACTTGCCGCTCCGCTTTGACCGTGTGAGGTCGCTTTCAAAGCTACCTGTATCTCTCGCCAGAGTCACGAGTCACTGAAAAATATATATTTTATCAATAATTGAATAGTTACATTTGCAGTTTAAACAATTACTTTGCACAAAACAAAAATAATTATCTGAATTATCTGGATCAGACTTAGTTCACCCTGGATTAAGCCGCATAAAAAATTGTATTACCTCGGATTATAACTGAATTACACCAGGTTATAACTAAATTAATCCAGATGAGAACTGCAGTAAAAGTAGATGACTCCCACTTCCTAGTTAAAATGGATTATCCGGATTATACAAGATTACGTTTCGGATAACGGAGAGGTATAATGGATTACCAAGTTTGTTGTCCTCTCATTTGTGGCCATTGGTCATTGGTTTTCGGAATTAAAACTTATTTAATTTATGAGTTATGTTATTTAGGTTCGAAATACAAAAGGAGGCATGTCAGATTCGAAAATAATATAAATGATAATAAATCAATTTGTCCAATTTACAAAACTTCTTTGATGAAACTAAAAAGATAGTGATCCTATCTTTTTTAATAACTGCATTTCGCATACAATCCTAACCTTTATCTCAATTCGCGCCTATCTTTTTTAATCTTCTCTTCCTTATCTCAACATATCTTGCGGCTATCAACTTATATCTGTTTCTACCTCTTTATTTATCTAGATTCACGTCTATCTTTTTGAATCCTCTCTTCTGTATATAACCCAATCCCTTCATATACAGACATCATTCTTTTACTATTTCTCGGTCAATCTTAATTTCCGTCTATCTTTTTCAATTCCGTCTTTTCTATCTTATCCAATCTTTTATCTATTCACCTCAATATTTTTGTATGTCTCTATCAATCCCAATTCCCGTATATCGTTTTGAACCTCGTCTTCTCTATCTCATTGGATCACTAATCTATTAACGCCTATTTTTTAAAATCTATATTAATCTAAATTGGCATCTCTCATTTGGTATTGATGCTATTAATATTTGTAATCGATAGATAAACCAAGGTACAGAAAAATATAAGTGTACTTGATCATGGCAGGTAGAGAAAGAGACAACAAATTATTGAGATTTAATATTGGAAAAGTTATCGTTTTAGGGATGCAAAGTGACCCATTCTGAAAGATGGAACAGTTCTATCTTTTTCTATCCTTCAATTTCTATCATTTTCAATCCTTCTACGTCCAGCAGGGTTTCATCTTGAGGGCGCTGCTGTTCCCCCTGCAATTTAAATCAGATTCTCAAGCTTCGGCAGCCCACCACCTTGATAGAACCTTGCCCCGTTCGATCCTAGGTATTCCAATCCCCTTAATTTGTACCATATCTTCTCCTCGTTTCGAATTACCTTGTAACGGTACGAGAACTTCCGCATTTTGCGCGATCCTCTCAGATCGCATTGCTGCTTGGCCAGTGGAGCACGCTTAGAGTGACAAACGGCCTCCGTTCTCTCTTGCGACACAGGAGTGAAGAAAAGAAGGAAGTGTCCTCTTGCACAGAAATAGCACGTGCCGTAGTGAGTACCTTGTATCCTTCTGGACAAGACTTATGCCTCCTTTCTTGCCATTCCTTTCTTTGCAAGATGTAAGTAAACATGTTCTCGAGCTTGGTTCTACGATACATTGACATCATGACATACCAGGGGCTTTCGCAGAGAAACATAACATTACGCGTACCTCAGAGAGACGCATGCTAATCACCACCCCGTGAAACAGTGTCGTTTCTAACTACTTGGGCAAAAGCCAAGCTCTGCCGAAGCGATTAAAGAAAGCGACACCGCATATGTCACAGCGTTCACACGCCCCAACCGCGGCACTCACCGCGCCTATATCCGACGGTGATAGTAAAGTCGGCGCTTGGAAGTTGGTAGTTGGGACCAGATAGGCATAGACATTATACAATCCGGCCTCTCTGATTCTAGTGGCAATGTAGTGATTCAGTGATAGTAATTTTTGGTTCAAGCGTTTCTACAAGTCGTATTTTTTATCCGATCTGCTATTTTCTTGATCTGCTCTGTTAGAAATGTACTTGCACAATGTATTAGGGAGCGTCTACGTATCACGTGACACCCTTAAGGTGATCCCGTGTTCTACTCTAACGTCAAAAAGTATCACATCTACTAAAGACCATTATTATGGGAAAAATTTTATTAGTTGCATATTCAATCAAATAGTTGAATTTCTAAGCCAAAAATATGAATTTTTAAGATTAAAGTTAAAATTTCAAGCTGAAAAATTGAGCCTTTGAGCATACATTTCATATTTGTCAAAAAAGATGAATTTTCAACTAAGTAATGTGACTTTTCTATTAATACAGATTAATTCTTAATCCGAAGGAGAAATTTTCAAGAAAACATTTGAATTTTTGATGAGCAAAGATGAATGTTCAACTGAGAAGAATAATTTTTTACTAAGAAGATTAATTTGCTACAAAAGATAAATTTTCAACTAAATACTTGAATTTTGTACTACAAAATATAATCTTTTAACAAAAAATAATACAGTTAAATTTTCAATTAAAAAATTCATTTTTAACAACAACAAAAAACGAATTTTCAACCAATTGAGTTCGACGGAAGACGTTAAGTCTCTGACCAAAAAGAGCAATTTTTTAACAAAACAGCTTACATATAAGGTTAAATGTTGTACTACAAACAAAAATTTTCAACAAAAAATGAAAAATATTTGGTTTAAAAAAGTAATTATTATACAAAATATTCCAATTAGTTGAATCAGACTAAAAGAGACGAATTTAAAAAATGTTAAATCTTCAATAAAAATAACGAATTTTTAACAAACGTGATTAATTTTCTACCCAAATAGATGAACTTTCAACAAAATACGTGAATCTTTGATCAAGTAGTTGAATTTTTGACTTTCAAAGAAAAACTTTTCACCAACAATGGAATAGCTACATTTCGAGATCAAAAATGTTATTTTTAACAAAACAAAAGTCAGTTTTTTAACAAATTAGTTAAATTTTCCACTGAAAATATGAATTTGTGACAAAATAACTTGATTTTTAACTAAATACATAGTATATGTAATTTTCTAACAAACTGTTTAAATTTAAAGTCATTAAAGGACGACTTTTATACAAAAAACTGAATTTTAACAAAGAAGTTACTTAATACTAAATAGGTAAATTTTCATTTGAAATGATTATTATTTCACAAACAAAAAAGAGTTTTTTACAGAGTTTTTTAATTTTTCGTCAAGTGCTTGATTTTGGAACCAAAATAGGAATTCTAGGTGAAAAATGTTATAGATAGTGTTCTTATTTTTTTTTTTATAAAAACGGATGAATTTAATCAAAAGGGTGATTTTTTTTTACAAATTAGTTGAATCTTGAATCAAAGCAGATTATGCTTCAAAGCAAGCAATTAAATTTCTAATTTAACAGGTTTAATTTTTTTTAAAGGATTAATCTAGCAAAAAAAAAAGAATTTGAAAAAATTGAATAGTTACATTTTCATTGAAGGAAATGAATTCTCAAACAAACAAAAGATATTTTAGCAACAAAAACAATCCTTTTTTTAAACGGTTTTTAGCGGGAAAACGAGATGGACTTTTAACCAATTACTTAAAAAAATAATTAAACATTTAGTAAAAAATAATATTCTGATAGGAAAAAACATTTTTGACCAAAAAGTTTATCGTTAAACAAAGATGAAATATTTTCCACAAAAAAGATGTACTATCAACATAATAAATGAATTTGTAACCCAGAACTTGAATTTTCCCCTAAAAAAAATTATACCAAATAGTTCAAATTTCACTAACAAAAATATATATTTTCAATGTGAATGGAATATTTAAGTTTTTCGTGCAAAAATAATATTTTGCAATAAACATAGAAACTAAATTTTAATGTAATCGTTAAGTATTGAATCAAAGCCATGATTTTTTAATAAAAATTATGAATCTTTAACCAAAAAAATGGATATTTAACAAAAGTGTTCGAATTTCAACAAATAGTTCAGATTTTATCCAAAAAGATAAATTTGCAACCAAAAAGATTCATTTTCTACGAAAAGAGAAAAATCATCAACAAACTACATTAATCGTCAACTAAAATAGATAAAATTTTCACTAAATACTTTATTCCTCAACTAGAAAATACAAATTTTAATCGGTAAATGGAATCGTTAAAATTTCAGTTAAAAAAATTAGTTTTTGAACAAAAAATCGTTTAAACCAAATGGTATAAATTTTAAACAGAAAATCTAATTTTCAGTGAAACAGTTCCAATTTTAACCAAGTTGTTGTATTTTTAACTAAAAATAGCGAATTTTCTACGAGCAATAGAATAGTTGAGTATCAACTCAAAAAAAAATTCAACCAAAAATAAAACGAATTTCCAACAAAATGATTCCATTTTCAACCAATATATGAATCTGCAACCAAAAAATTAATTGTTAAAATAATAGTTTAAGCTTTAACTAAGTAGTTGAAAGATTGAACAAAAAATATGAGTTTAAAAAAGGGTTGTATTTTCAACAAATAATTACATTTTCAACTAAATAGTAGAATTTTCAACCAAACCAGACAAATTCTGAACCAGACTTAATTTGCACAATGTCTACTCAATTGACAAGCAACTGTTATATCAAATTTTCAAATAATACTTTGTTCAGATTAAATTAAATTGTTGAGCATACGCAATAAATATTTAAAAAAAAAGAAACGCGTGAAAAACAAATTGCGTGAATGAGAGATTTACATTTGATTTTAAGTAAGAACGATAAGAGTTTTAAGGAATTATACTTTAAGAAGATTTTTCTCAAACTAGTCAGGAGAAGAAAACTTGAAAATTCGACGCGCTTTTATTCTGAAGTAGACTGCCTAATTGACTAATTTTCTGCCCGAAAAATAATAATAATTGTACTAAAATAGCCATATTCGATTCTTCTGTAATTTTCAATATTTGACGGGAATTATAGATATTCTCTGCTTATGACTTGCTAATCATTGACTCAAAAATGAGATACATCATTATAAAAAAAAAATCACATGAATTTCCTTTGGCAACGGCTTGATGAAGCACCTGAAAATGAGACTCAACAAAAGTAAGTCCAGCTCTTTTCTCTGTAGAGCAGCCTCTAGCTCGCATATTTCGCCTCCTTCTGCTACCTGGGAACATATTTTCATTGCAAAATTCGCCTTTATTTTGCAACTTCACTTTGCTCTATTTACATTTGACGAGCGCACGTGCTGCGCAAGGATCGACCGATCGCAGTCTGGTGCTTCAACTTACTTTCATCACAATTTACGGTGATTACCGGCTCGTAAATCAGGCTCTACAATGTCTTGCCCTCTATACGGAAGAAGCCTGTACAGCCTACATTCTACATTCTACGGACAATGTATCTCCACAGCTCAGGTAATTTGTAAATTATCTGCCGGTAGAATTCGGATTTAATGATTATGGAGCTATCATTCCTCCAGGATTACAAAATCCAGAGTTTGAAAGAGAGGCGAGATCAAAGGTCGTCTAGCCGGGACAGGACAAGTATCACTTGTTTGGAGAAGGTAAGTTCTGTCTCTGGACACTGGGAGCGAGTACTGGGTATCAACCGTAAAATAAACAGCCTGGCAATAAAGCGGCAGCGGACGCGATGTCCAGCGTTGTAAATTACCCTGACGGGGCTCTAACCTGGTACCGAGTTGCGTTTTATGGACCGCTGGGCACAATTCCCGGATCTATTCTGATGGCTCAATACCATCTAGGGCTCGGGCAATAACTGGCCTCCGAGAGGGGGACATTCTCACTGTGATTTGCGAGTGATTGACGTCGACCGAATATCGAGAGGCAGTCTACAATGCAAAAGGTAAGAGAGGCTAATGCTTCCACTCCCATCTTTCTCTTTCACCTGCGCTCCTGTGGCTGCTGCTTCGCTGCTACTCCAGCTTCTGCTTAAGAGGCCGCGCTGGTGTGGAAGCTATCGCTACCTGGTCATCGAAGGTCGCGCATCCAAGAGGCGAGAGTCATCGATCCTGATCGACTTTCGAAAAATTCTATATTCGACAAATAAGTTGAACCCTCGCAGAAAGAGTAGATTGAAGATTGAATTGTGAGATTGAGATGAACAAAGGAAAAGGAGAGTAGATGGATTCAAATTGATAGCGGAATGTGTTAATATTAGTATGAATGATGTATTTTTGATTAGGGGCACATTACGAAATCTGAACTATTTTGACCCCCCCCCCCCATTCCACCAGCTACCAATGCAATTTCGTTTCGTAAAAAAATGGAAGGAAATTTCTGTTGCGGGTAACTTTCAACTAGATAGAGTTGTTTTTTTTCATGGAAACGAAACACAATTCAATTATATATTTTTGATTAGGGGCTGTCCGTAAAGTACATTAGGAAATTTGAACTATTTTGAACGCCCCCCTCCCCCTCCACCAGCAAACAAATGCAATTTTGTTTCGCAAAAAAAAAGGAAGGAAATTTCTGTTGCGGGTAATTTCCAAGTAGATAGAGTTGTTTTTTTCATGGAAACAAAACACAATTCAATTATGTATTTTTGATTAGGGGCTGTATGTAAAGTACATTTTGAAATTTAGACTAGT
>JAAAKG020135565.1:2453-13484 GCA_010014905.2 Druon quercuslanigerum | reverse complement strand
ATAGTACAGTTGGTACAAAAAAGGAATTATGTATTGCCATTTTAGCCTTATTAGATATATTTTTACTTCTTATAAGGAGGGCTGCTCTACCTATAACCTTCTTACCTTCGTTTATGCGTCTATCTAACTCTCATATTCCAGTAAAAAATTGAACTATTTTGCTGAAAATACGTTTTTTTTAACAAGAATTAGTTTTTAACGGAAAATTGAACTATTCTATTTTTTCTTGAAAATTTATATTTTTTGGATGAAAATTTAACTATTTGGTTGATAATTGATATGTTTTAAATAAATATTAAACTATTTGTTTGAAAATGTATGTAATTTGTGAAAAACTCGTCTTTTTTTATTAATCTTTATGATTAAAAATTTATCTTTTTGGTAGGTATAAAATTAATATATTCCAGTTGAAAATTTATTATTTTCGTTAAAAATTAATTTCACCACCTGAAAATTCATCTGTTAAAGTTTTGGTTGAAAATTGTTTTTTTTTTTAGTTAAAAATTCGACAATTTGTCTAAAAAATTGTTTTTTTTAGATTAAAAACTCAACTAAGTTGTTAAAAATGCACGTAATTTGATAAAAAATCTATTTTTTTCTTGTGGAGAAAATCATTTTTTTAGTTAAACTCCTTATTCAAAAATTCTAGTTTTCAGCGAAGAATGCAAGTATTCCAGTCGTACGTTTATAATTTTAGTAGAAACTTTATCTTTTAGGTTGGAAATAAAATTATTATACTTGGTTGAAAGATAAAAAATTTTTTAAAAATTAATTTTTTCTGGGTTAAAGATTCATGATTTTAATTAAAAGTTTATTTCAATGTTTAAAACAGGAGCTATTTGTTTGAAATTTTTTTGCTTTGTATCAAAAGGATTTTTTTTTGAAATTTTTTTTTGAAATTCTTTTTTTTATAACTAAAAATGTGACTGTTATTCCATTTGAATATTCCATACTTCTAGTAAAAAATTCTTCTTTTTAATTGAACATTCATTTTTTTACTAAAAATTCTGATAATCATTTCATTTGTAATTTAAAACTCAATTATTTCAGTTTTGGTTGACAATTTGTCTTTTTTTAGTGAAAATTAACTTTTTCTGGTTGAAAATGTAACTATTTCATATAAATTTTGTCAGTTAGTCAAAAATTAATTTTTTCCAATAACTATTTTATTTTCTTTTGAAAATCCTTTTTGTATTTGAAAATTCAACTATTTTGATAAATACCTGTATTTTTTAATTAACAATTTAAATACTTTGTTAAAAATTCATGTATTTTATTGAAAACTTGTATTTTTTGGTAAAAAATTACTCTCTTTTGTTTGAAAATTATTCTCATTATTAAGAAGTGCATTTTTTTGGTAGAGGATTCAAGTATTCTAGTTAAAATTTCATCATTTTAGTTAAAAAAATTAATTTTGTTTTAATTGAACTATTTCAGTTAAAGATTTATAACTTTATTTAAAAATTAATTAATTTTGCAATTTTTTGCTCTGTAATGTTAAAGGATGTTTAGAATGAAAGTCATGAATTAAAATAAATATTTTGCGTTTTGTGGCAAATAAATATATGTTACTTTTAGTTGACCGGGATAAATTAAAAAAATTGACCGGGAAAAACAGGGAAAACCGGGAATTTGAAATCTTCCACCAACTTGTCGCCCTTTTTATAAAAAAATAATTTATTTGCGCGATTATAATCTGCCAACATGGTTTTAAAATTTTTTCTTTTACATATTTAAATTAATGAATTAAACCCATTTAGAGATATCTAGTTTTTTAGGCTAAGATTAACATTACCAGAAGAGATTGAATTAAACTAACTTTTGTTATTGTTAAAACAGTTTTGTGAAAAAGTGTAATGGCACGCTATTGCTCAAGCTTACGATTTCTCTAATTAGTTAGGAAATTACAATCATTTATAATATTTCAATTGTCTGCATTTTGTATCTTTTCAATTTATTTATTCATAATTTATTTAGCAATCTTCGTGCTCATTCCTAATAATAATATTTGTTAGCTAATTGTAGCTTCAATATCAAACCTTCTAACTTCAGCATTCAAGCTCTAATCTTAGTTTCTCTTGTTCAATAAAACCAAAATCAAAATTATTTTAACTAAATAAAATGGCTTGTTACACACCTGAAACGAAAAGACCCGTGAGACCAGGAAACTTGGACAACCTTTCTGCGGCGAAATATGGCATGATTTTATCATAGGAAGATATCATTCCGGAAGCTACTGGATCACAGTTGTGATATACTGTGTACAACACAAGTCCGGAAAATGCAGTCAGGGAACATAGTCCTGCCATGAGAGGCCAATTCAAATATAGAGAGACTCTAGCAGCTCTGAGATTCCTGAAAAAAATGTTGTTGATTGCATTTTTAAAGACTGGGTATTGAAAGGTAAACTAGGATTTGTTCACTGCATGGTCTAAAACGTTTCATGAAAATTTACTTAGAAAATATTTTCTGAAAGTGTCTGCATTGTTAGTGAAATGTTTCTGGTCAGAAATTGAAAACATTTTAGACCCTGGTTTGCTGATTTACATACTTAACAGTCAATAATCGCTGTATTTGTACTTGATTCGTTCCATACAAGGAAACGAATACACACATTCCTCCTATAGACAAGCCCCACCAGGTGTGACGAATTGTAGGATCGAATCGGAAACTGTAGACAAAATGTTTAAATGTTTTCAGGACAATGATTGTATTTTATTTGCAGAAGCAAAGAGACAAGCTTATTTTATTTCGCTTGTCAAATAACTGTCGTGACAATAGAAATTGGAATCGGATACTCTCGGTGTTTGTACTTTCATTACAATTCAGACTCTACTTCCTTTTGTGATAAATATCAGTTGCGAATAAAGAAAATTTTCTTTAAAGACTACATATATGTGCTGCAGACTTGTATGAATCAAATTGTTAGATTATAAAATCAAACAATAAATTTTGTCACGTTTTTTGAATCATCCCTTCAGCAATATCTAGTTTTTGTTGTGGTGGAAATATCTTTCCAAAAATATTGTCTATTGAACTACTGTTGAAGGCAAACATCTTTTCCTTAATTTGCAATAACAAGCGACATTAATTTTGTCACTGTTGTATTAAAAACCTTATCTTTAATTTGAAATGACAGAAGATATTAATTTTGATCACTATGTTTGCAAATCTATTTTAACGAATGATATAACTAACGGAAAAAACCTTCCTGTTTCGTCTCCTCATACCTCATCTAAATGCATGCCTCATCTAAATAATCATATCTCGAAGCAAGCAGAGCCGGTTTTTTTATAAAATGTTTGTATTTTGGTTAATAATCAAAATAGACAACTCCAGTCGGCTGACTCCCCGAATGGAGTCGAATTATCCGGAACGAATGGACCCGGGCATTGTTATGAGATTTTGGCCAGTTAAAAAAACTGACATTATGAAATCATCAATTAATTCAATTTCAATTAACAAGATGCATTTATTTATATAATTACAAGAAATTGAAAAATAAAAGATTCATGAAAATCGGATAATATTTGAATTAATAATGTAACGCTAAAGATGGTATTTTTTCCACATGAATAATTTTCAATCCATAATTACAGTATTTGCAACTATTTTTTTACATAGTTCTTCTGACTTGTTTAAACAATTATTATTTATTTTCACAATTGTTTCACCCTGTAATTCGTAAGAATATTTAGTATACTTAAAAAAAATTCCTTTACTACAAATTTTTTCCCCGTAAATCGTAAAAAAATTATTTTCTGAAATGGATGACACAGTTAACGATTGGTATAAGATTGCTTTTTTTGGTTTAAGATATTTAGCAATACATTACTCGGTTCTGAATTTTGAGGCCACACGATTGAATAATTTTTGTATAATTTCTTGCATTCGTCATCTACCTAATCATATCTCGGATCAATTAGAGTTACTTTTTACAAAAAATTTCTAAATTTTTTTTTTTTTAATTAGAAACGTACGAACCGTAACAGTAAGCACTTCTACGAAACATTGATTGTGTTATTGATGGCAGAAAATAATATTTTATAACGAGTTATGGGGAAAAAATTGTTTAAAAAATAAATTTTTTTTACAAAGTACTAAATATCCCGAAGAAAATAATTTATAATAATAAGCTATTAAATAATAATAAAAGTCACACTTATGTACGGAATACTTAGAAACACTTATAGATTAAAGATTATTCACGTGGAAAAAAATACCGTTTTTGGCGTGAATTTAGTGGAAAACAACAGTTATTACTACAAATATTATCCGACTTTCATGAATATTTTTTTAAGCTTCTTGTAATTATATAAATAAATTTATTCTGTTAATTAAAATTGAATTAATCTATGATTTCATTATGTCAGTTTTCCTAACTGGCCGACGTCTCAAACCGGGTTCATTCATTCCGGATAATTCGACTCCATTCGGGGAGTCTGCCGACTGCAGTTCTCTCTTTTGATTATTAAACAAATAATAAACCTTTTTTTTTTAAAAAAACCGGCTCTGCTTGCTTCGAGATATGTTTATTTAGATGAGATATTCAAAAAAATTAGACAAAAATATTCAACCGTCTAGCCTCAAAATTCAGAACCGATTTCCATTGTAATAAAGGGCCTTAAATTATCTGACTGAATTTGAAACAAAAAGGTTTTTTCCTTTATAAATACCATTGTCGTTTCCCTGACCTAAAATCAAAGAATATTCAACATCCTAAATTTTAATATATATTTTTAAAATCTGAGTTATGAAACCCCTGTTAGATTCAAACCCTTTTTCTTAATTTTCAACAAGAGAAGAAATTAATATTAACGAACTATTTCAAAGATTTTATGGTGTTTTTGAATATTCGGAGGATATTTTCAAGATAATACAAAAATTTTAAGGGATATAAAAAGATTTTGAAGAATTTAAAATTGTTAAGGGTATTATAAGACTACAAGATTTTTCAATAGATTCAGATAAATTAAAGGATTTTAAAAGATTTAAAAGATTTTGTGTTATTTTTAGAGGTTGCGAGGAATTTTAAAGATATTTAAAGGGAAATAAAAAAATTTCGAAGAATTTTAAATCTTTAAGTTAATTTTATAACACCAAAATTTTGTAATCGAATTCAAATTAAAGGCACTTTGAAGGATTCTTAAACAGAGTCCAAAAATGCTAAGGATATGAAAATATTTCAAAAAATTTTAAATAGTGAAGGTTTTTTTGAGGCTTTAAGGATTTTTCAACAGATTTTAATGAATTGAAGGATTTAAAAATCTTTAAAATATTTTAATTTCTCTTAAGGTCTCCTTAAAGTTCCTCGAAATCTTTAAAAATACCACAAAATCTTTTAAATCTTTTAAAATCCTTTAATTTATTTCAATCTATTGAAAAATCTGGTGCTCTTATAATAAAATCTTATAATAAAAAACACCATAAAATCTTTTAAATAAGTCGTTAAAATAAATAAAATAAGATTTTGTGGTATTTTTAAAAATTGCGAGAAACTTTAAGGAGATTTTAAGGGATATCAAAAAATTTCAAAGAATATTAAATCTTTAAGTTAATTTTATAATACCAAAATTTTGTAATCGAATTCAAATTAAAGGCATTTTGAAGGATTCTTAAACATAGTCCAAAAATGCTAAGGATATGAAAATATTTCAAAAAATTTTAAATAGTGAAGGTTTTTTTGAAGCTTTAAGGATTTTTCAAGAGATTTTAATGAATTGAATGATTTAAAAATCTTTAAAAGTTTTTGGGATATTTTTTAAGAGCCCGAGGAATTTGAAAAAAAATTTTAAAAAGATTTCAAAGCAATTTAAATGATTTCTAAGAATTTGAAATATTTGATGCTTTAAAACCCAAGATTTATCAATCGATTTTTAATATTTTGAGACATGAGAAACATACTTATTTTGTTAATTGAAATTGAATTAATCAATGATTTCATAATGTCTGTTTTTTTAACTGGCCGAAATCTCATAACAATGCCTGGGTTCATTCATTTCGGATAATGCGACTCCAATTGGGGAGTCTGCCGAGTGGAGTTTGACAACGGTGAAAAGACACTGCTATTGTTCTCTGTTAAAAATATGAAACAAAATATAAACATTTTATCGAAAAACCGGCTCTGATTCTGATAAAGGAGCTAAAAATAATATAACTGAAGTCAAGAAAAAAGGGTTTTTTTGTTTTATAAAGACCATTATTGTTTTCCTGAGCTGAAATCAAAGAATATTCACCCTTCCAAAATTATCTTCATATATTTTTAAAACCTGATTTATCGAACCCCTATTAAAAAGAACCTCGCTTATCCGAAGCTATTGTGGACGGTCCCCAACTTGAATAATCGACAAACTTGGATAAAACGGAAGTTTAAATTTAAAGAAAATTTTAGTATAATAAACTGAAAGCGTACTTAAATAAATATTTAATTTGTACAATTACACGTTCATATGCATGAATAATGCATGATGCTCGGATAATAAGGACTCTTGCACTACAACTCGGATAAGACGGCTCAACTATTTTTGCTTTAAACTCGGATAATCGCAAACTCGGATAAAGCGGGCTCGGATAAGTGATCTTCTACGGGTTTTTCTTAAATTTTTCTTAATTTTCAAATAGAAAAGACATTAATTTTGAAGACTTACTCGAAAAATTCAATTCTTCGTCCTTTCTCCGATATTTCCCAGACTTGTGAGAGTCCGCCATCTAATTCGTAGGCAGCCACTCCAAGTACGGCAAAAAGCGCAGCGAACATTAGAAAGCCTTGGAAGACATCTGTAATTAATACGGCTTTAATACCGCCGATTGTTGAGTAGAAGGTACATATTATTCCAATGAGCAAAACGCTCATAGTTCCAGAAAGTCCTGTCGTTGCTTCCAAAGCTAGAGATGGAGCATAAAGTACCACACCGGTATATAGAATTAGTTGCAATGAGTTTGCAATGCTTGCCACCATCCTGCTCGTTGAACCAAAACGTTTTTCTAGATACTGTGAAACATATCAGGCGGTGATTAACGTGACTACATTTTATGGGCTTCTCAGAAACGCAAAAACCAATTTCCGCTTTTCGTTTGGTATAGGCTTCCCAGCCCAACTAAGTGCTGTATTTAGCTTTTCGAAATAAAATGAAAATATTTATTTTTTTAGTTAATAGAATTCAAAAATAATTCAGACCTAGGTCTTACATGGTGCAATTGTCTCAAATCCAAAAAAAGCTGGCTATGCTAATGTTTTTTTTTTAATTGCTTGCTGTTGCTACTATTTTTTTCAAATTTATAATTCAGACTTTATAATTCGGGTAAATAATGTTACATGAGGAATAATTTAATAAAGAATGAACCGGATTACAAGGGATATCAAAATATTTTGAAGAATTTGAAATATTTAAGGGTAATTTAAGCCTCCAAAGGTTTTCAATCGATTTCAATAAATTAAAGGAGTTTTAAAGGACTTAACAAATTTTGTGGTTTTTTAAAAGAGATTCAGAGGAATTTTTTAAGGGATATGAAAAGATTAAAATTAATTTGAAATCTTCAAGGTAATTTTAAAACTAAAAAATTTTTCAATCGATTTGAAATTAAAAGCATTTTAAAAATTTTTAAATATTTTATGATATTTTTAAAGATTTCAAAGTTTAAAAAAATAATAAGATTTTAAGGGATATCAAAGTATTGCGGAGAATTTGAAATATTTTAGAGTATTTTAAAACGTCAAGATTTTTCAATCGATTTGAACAATCGAAAGGTAATTTAATGGACTCCCAATTTTATTGGGTTTTAAAAAAGATTCAGGGGAATTTTTTAAGGGATATGGAAAGATTTCCAAAAATTTGAAATCTTCAAGGTAACTTTAAAACTCAAAAATTTTTCAATCGATTTGAAATTAAAAGCTTTTTAAAAGATTTTAAATATTTTATGATATTTTTAAAGATTTCAAAGTTTAAAAAATAATAAGATTTTAAGGGATATCAAAGTATTGCGGAGAATTTGAAATATTTTAGAGTATTTTAAAACGTCAAGATTTTTCAATCGATTTGAACAATCGAAAGGTAATTTAATGGACTCCCAATTTTATTGGGTTTTAAAAAAGATTCAGGGGAATTTTTTAAGGGATATGGAAAGATTTCCAAAAATTTGAAATCTTCAAGGTAACTTTAAAACTCAAAAATTTTTCAATCGATTTGAAATTAAAAGCTTTTTAAAAGATTTGAAATATTTTATGATATTTTTAAAGATTTCAAAGTTTAAAAAAAATAATAAGATTTTAAGGGATATCAAAATATTTTGAAAAATTTAAAATACTTTAGAGTATTTTAAAACGTCAAGATTTTTCAATCGGTTTCAATAATTGAAAGGTAATTTAAAGGACTACCAATTTTATGGATTTTTAAAAAAGATTCAGGGGAATTTTTTAAGGGATATGAAAAGATTTCCAAAAATTTGAAATCTTCAAGGTAACATTATAACTAAAAATTTTTTCAATCGATTTAAAATTAAAAGCTTTTTGAAAGATTTGAAATATTTTATGATATTTTTAAAGAATTTGAAGATTAAAAAAAAAGAATAAAACGATTTTAAGGGATATAAAAATATTTTGAAGAATTTAAAATACTTTAGAGTATTTTAAAACGTCAAGATTTTTCAATCGGTTTCAATAATTGAAAGGTAATTTAAAGGACTACCAATTTTATGGATTTTTAAAAAAGATTCAGAGGAATTTTTTAAGGGATCTGAAAAGATTTCAAAAAATTTGAAATCTTCAAAGTAACTTTAAAACTCAAAAATTTTTCAATCAAAGGTAATTTAAAGGACTTACCAATTTTATGGGGTTTTAAAAAAGATTCAAGGGAATTTTTTAAGGGATATGAAGATTTCCAAGAATTTGAAATCTTCAATGTAATTTTAAAACTCAAAAATTTTACGATCGATTTGTAATTATAAGCATTTTAAAAGATTTAAAATATTTTATCATATTTTTACAGATTTTAAAGTTTAAAAAAAAAAGAATACAACGATTTTAAGGGACATAAAAATATTTTCAAGAATTTGAAATCCTTTAGAGTATTTTAAAACGTTAAGACTTTTTAATCGATTTCAATAATTTAAAGGTAATTTAAAGGATTGAAATTTTTTTATTATAATTCTAAAGTTTCCAAGGAATTTCAAAACAGTTGGGAAAAATTTAAGGGATATCATAAAATTCCAAAGACATTGAAATATTTCAGGGTATTTAAAAATTCCAAAATTTTCCAATTGATTTCAGTAAATTAAAGGGATTTTAAAGGACTTAACAAATTTTATGTTTTTTTTTTAAAAAGACTCTGAACAATTTTTTAAGGGATATGAAAAGATTTCCAAGAATTTAAAATCTTCAGGGTAATTTTAAATTCAAAAATGTTTCAATCGTTTTGAAATTAAAAGCTTTTTAAAAGATTTGAAATATTTTATGATATTTTTAAAGATTTTAAAAATTAAAGAAAAGAATACAACGATTTTAAGGAACATAAAAATATTTTGAAGAGTTTGAAATATTTGAGGGTCTTTTACAAGACTCAGTATTAAGACTTTTAAAAGTCTTTCAAAAGTCTTTCAATAAATGAAAGAATTTTAAAGGATTTCAAAGTTTTTGTGGTACTTTTGAAAATTCCGAGGAATTTTAGAGATTACAAGGGACATGAAAACAATTTCAAAGAATTTGAAATATTTAACGGTATTTTAAAACTCCCAAGATTTTTCAATCTATTTAAAATTCAAGGCATTTTGAATAATTTCAAAGATTTTATTGTGTTAAAAGATTCCAAAGAAATTAAATAGGTTTCAATGAGCTGAAGAATTTTGAAGCATTTCAAAGTTTTTATGGTATTTTTAAAGATTCCAAAGATTTAAAAAAAAAGAATACAAAGATTTTAAGGGATATCAAAATATTTTTAAGAGTTCGAAACACTTGAGGGTCTTTCAAAAGTCTCAGTATTAAGAGTTTTTAAAGAATTTCAATGAATGAAATAATGTTAAAGGATTTAAAAGATTTCATTACATAATTCTAAAGGTTTTTTCGAGGAATATCAAAAGATTTCAAAGAATATACACTTTTTTTCTTAAACTTCTTACTTCGTATATTTTCTTCAGAAGATCAAAAATATCTCTATTAGCTGTCATTCGACACGGAATTCTGTAAGCTTTCTTTGTTTTAAATTTTCCTGACTATTTTTGCATAATTAACCCTCAACGGCACACTGGTGCGAATTCGCACCGAATCAATTTTCAGTTTGTTAAGACACTATATTGAATGTATTTTTTAAATATTCGTAATATGCGTAAATATTTAAGGGTTAATCACGTTTAAAAGTCAGCAGTGATTTTTAACATCGTTCACGCTAGCCGCTAAGAAAATGTCCAAAAAAGTGCATTTTTAATTTTACTTTGAAATGATTAAATTAATCACCTCGAAGACACTTTTGGTTTGAAGTTCCCAAAATACCGGCAGGTAAAAATGAGCTACAATCGGCGTTCCGAGGGCGAATCCGACGTAAAACATCGTAAATTGTGTACCACGTGTGTAGACTTCTGCACTAATTCCAAGCAGTGTAATTGCGGACATAAAGGATACCATCAAGGCGATCGCGAGTGGAATGATGCTCATGGACCTATTTGCTGAGAAATATTCCTATAATAGTATAACTGCACGATTAGAATTGGCGATTTAAAAGATAAAGTAGAAACAGTTTTATCGCAAGCATTAATATTCATTAGAGAATGTGAATGTGAATTTCCACTGGGAAACGAAAAAAGGTCTTCTCACTTTGCTCTACTGGAAAACGAAAAATGATCTTCTCACTGCGCTCCACTGGGAAAAGAAAAAAAATCTCACTTCGCTCCAGTGAGAAACGAAAAAAGATCTTCTCACTTCACTCCACGGGGAAACAAAACGAGATCTTCTCACTTCACTCCACGGGGAAACAAAACGAGATTTTCTCACTTCGCTCCACTGGTAAACGAAAAAAGATCCTCTCACTTCGCTCCACTGAAAAA
>JAAAKG020135564.1:0-13484 GCA_010014905.2 Druon quercuslanigerum | reverse complement strand
GAGAATTCCAGATCAATCTAAAAATTTTATAACCCCTTCCTCAAACTACTCCCCTCCCTACCGAGTGAGTCACGCCTTCCCCGAAAAGGAATCGGCTTAATGGTGTAATAATAATAAGCAAACTATACCAAATGCTCTATGAAAACGTTAATTGTATACTGAAAATTCTGTATAGTTCAAAATCGAATGTTAATTATTTTTTTGCTGGAAATTTTTATAAAATGACAATACATATTTTAGAAGGTTTTTAAAATTCGTATTACTTGTCTTAGCCGTATGTCATTGAAAATATTAAAGTCCTGTAATTTTAGAAAACGAAGTTCAATTTTCGGCATTAAAAATTAATAAATCCTAGTCTAAACTTTTAGGATTGCCATAGACTAAGTCAAGTGACTGATGAGATGAGGATGTTATAAGTTAGTTTAATACGAAGTTTGAAATCTCTTGGGATGATGTTGTAGGTACAAAATTACGAGCATGGTGCCGTACTTATATTACGTAACGCATTATCGGCCGTGTTTGGACCCCTCCACTTTGGAGTTCCTCTTTTAACGCTGTTATACTTACAGCGGCCGCAAGTATTGGAGGTGAAAATAGTCATTATGATTATTACTGTAGGTTGTCTCATTGGCTCAATGCTTAATGGTTATAGCAGAAAGACGTATCCTAGGCCTATCGAGCAATAGTGGTTTAGTTTAGCCTATACTAATGATATAATAATGACTAAGATTTATTCATTTTTAATGTAGAAAATGAAACTTGCTCTCTAAATCTGAAATAGTGAAATATCACTATTTCATAGTGCAATTCCACTAATTGAATTAGTAAGAAATCGGTCACTACGAATTAGTGAAAAACTACTAATTGGAATAGTGAAAATATTCCACTAAACAAATTACTGAAATTTTACTAAGCAAATAGTGGTTTCAGAGGTCAAATATTTACTATTCAGTAGTGGAAAATCACTATTTTTTCAATAGTGAAAAATTACTCATTCCCTAACTCTATTGAGATGTATATTACAAAAGACTTTCTTTGCAAAAATTGTTTTTAATCTAAAAATATAAAAATACATTGGTGCTTAAAGTTTAATAGTGTAACAGTGTAGCGGCAAGAATTCCCGTATAACCGAAGCTTTTCTTTCTTAGAGCTATATCACTGCATTTCATTAAATTATTGCACCTTCTCGACACACTATTAACTGGACAATGAGAAACTATAGAAAACTCTGAAACTATACGCAAAGCTAGAAAATGATCACACACGACTGATATTCCACCAGGAAAGCGATATTCTGCTACAGTAACCAAACGCAAATGCAACCATTACGATAAAACCATAGGAATACGAAGTGCACAGTCTGCGCCGGCGCTGCTGAAGCGTGATCGCGTGATCACGTGATCGCGGCGTCTATCTGTATTTCACTATTTGAATAGTGAATAAAATTCAGGAATTTGAAAATAGTGAAACTTTTACTATTTTTCCAGTGAAAGTCCACTAATTCAATAGTGAAAACCTAAAAAGTCACTATTTCACCAGTGAATCATTCAGTCACTAATTCAATTAGTGAATTTTTCACTATTTCAGATTTAGAGAGATGGTTCACTCAAATTACGAAACTTCGATAATTTCAATATCATACGAGTACGACAAGTAATACGAAGTTCAAATTTTTTTTAAAAATATGTACTGTCATTTTATTAGGAATGTTAGCAAAAATGGAACTTACCGTTCGATTTTGAACTCTACAGAATTGTCTGTATAAAATGAACAATTTTATCACGTATTTTGAATAGTTTGCTTAGCTATAATTATCCAGTTTTCATTTAAAATAGCTTGTTTTGAAGCTAGTTTATTATTTAATTCACTTTGTCACAAGACTACATCTTGTTATAAGAAATGTACATAAAAAACCGAAAGATTAAAAAACAAATTCTTTTTAAAGAAGTTTTTCTGTAATGTTTCTAAAGATTGTAATTTTATTTCTAATTATCTTGAATAAAAAGGCACTGAAAAAAGGGAAAATATTCTTTTGTACTTTTCCTTGCCCATTTTAAGAATCGAATAATTTTTTATTTAATATTACTTTACTAACAAACTTTGGATCACATAACTATATTAAATACATGAATGTTTTGGGAACCATAAGGTGCAAAACCACCAAATTTTCAAAATTAACTTTTTTGGCTTTTTGTATTGTCCAATCTGTACTACGTGCCGGGCTTTTTCCAGAAAATGAATAAATTAAACTTTACTATTTTTAATAAAATAATAAAGTTCTTCAAAAGGCTATCCCAGTACCTACTTGGTGAACAGTTTTTCTGTTCCCCTAAACATTTAAGCCTTTTATGAAAAACAAATTAAGAATCTCAATCCTTAAAATATATGAAGAACCGTATGTATAGTAGTCTACTGGGGTGAAACGCTCTACTATCTATTTCAAAAATCCTGGCCCCTCTACAAAACAATGCATAACTCAATAAAAAAAATTGCTTATAAAAATGAAAAACATGTTGTTAATCCTCATTTCATTACGAATTAGTACAGTATCATTTGGCCGCGATATGTCCATAACTTTTGATGCAAAATAGCAAAGAAGGTGAAAAAACGGGGCTAAAAGTACCTTTTACAACTTGGTCAACTTTCGACTGTCGTATTTCGTGAAAAAATGCACGCATTGTTTTGAAAAAAATGGAGTAGTTAGCTTGAAGTCTTATTTAGAAGTACATTTTTAAAAATTCGAAAATATTTATAACTTTGGTGTCGACAGTAAATAAAAGCGAACGATGCGAGCTTAACCTCTATTGAAGCTGGAGGGCTGTACTAAGACTTACAAATTTTCAAAAAAATCAACAAATGCAATGGTGGGCTTTTTAAAACAGTCAATTAAATGAATAAATCTCTATCGCAGATTATTTTTTTCTGTTTTTTTTTTTACTGTAGGCACAAAAGAAGTAGATAATATTCTTAGCAGGTTTCCCGGGTATCGATGTCCTGCTTGATCCTTCGCCTCATAAAGCGTGCCAGATGTCTGTAAACAGAAATTTTGGAAGACCGAACGGGCCGCATGGGTCAACCGACTTTGGCAATAGTGGATGACACCCCTTCAAAGTATCGATTACACTTGAGGTCGACTGCCGTAGGAAAAAAAAAACAGAAAAAAATAATATGCGATAGCGAGTTATTCATTTAATTGACTGTTTTAAAACCTCCACTATTTTACTACCGACACCAAAGTTATAAATATTTTCGAATTTATCAAAAATGTACTTCTCAATAAAACTTCAGGTCAGCTACTCGATTTTTTTCAAAACAATTCGTGCATTTTTTCACGAAAGACGACAGTCGAAAGTTGACCAACATGTAAAAGGTACTTTTAATCCCGTTTTTTCACCTTCTTTGCAATTTTGCATCAAAAGTTATGGACATATCGCGGTCAAATGATACTGTACTTATTCGTAATGAAATGAGGATTAACAACATGTTTTTCATTTTTATAAACGGTTTTTTTTTTATTGAGTTATTCAATGATTTGTATAGGGGCCAGGATTTTTGAACAGATAGTAGGTGAATAGCAGACTGGCCGCTCTTTGGCTGATTTCAGCCGTCCACTAGACTATGTCGATTAGTCGGCTAGTTAACGGGGTCGCCTATTGGGTTATGACATATGTATCATTTTCCTAAAATGAAAGAGCTAGAAGTGTATAGAAATCATTTAAAATCACCTGAAAACAAAATAAATTAAATTTATTCTCTAAATTTCTCAAGAAATTCCTTGAAATTTGTACAATCTCCTTAAATCTTATGAAATTCATTTAAGTAAATATTAATTAAGTAAAATATTTTAAAATAATTAAAAATCTTTCAAATTCTTTGAAAGTTTTTTAATCCCTTCGTATCCACCAAAATATGTAGGAATCAATTGAAATAATATTTATATTATTCCTTAAAGTCCTGCAGAAATCCCTAGAAATTTGTGAAAACTTCAGTGATTCAATAAAATCCTGTAAATCTTTTGAAATTTTGTTAAATGCCTTAAACTCCCTTGAAATTTTTGTAGGCGAAATACCTTAAAATCTTTTAAATGAATTAAAATCTCTTAAATCCCTTAAGATACTTTGAAATCCTTTGTCAGATAAATAAGTCAATCATTTGCTTTTAGTTTATATATAATTTTTTGCGTTGCTTCTTTCAATATGTTAACATTATTTATTTCTATACGAAGTTTCTTTGACTTTGGTAGAATCGCGAGAAATCTATGAGAAATTCATAATAGGACAATCAGGATAAACTTATACTCTGATTTTCCTATAATATTTTTTCGCAAGAGTATGAAATAAGGGACCATTAACGTTGAATTACGAGCAAAAAGCACTTCTGCCTTCAATTTATCAAGATCTAATAATATTCTTTAATGAAGCTTTTGTTGTGTAGATTCTGAGGTCGATTTAGCAACTCACTTATCGAAATATGTGTGAAATATAAAAAATATCTGTTTGGAGGAAATTTAATTAATTTAATATTCATTCATATTTTTTTTTTAAATAATCACATCAACTATGTGTTAAAAATCACTTTCTATGCGCATGCAATATTTTTTAGTTGGGACACCTGCATGTTCCTTAGGTAGGACACTTTGCTATGTTCGTTCATAGCCCCGAGCTGTACTGTCTCAAAAGTTTTTGATGTATTAACTTATCTTGGCAGAAGTCTTTTTTCTTTTAATTTATAACATATAAAATATGTTGTTACGAACGTTTTTTTCAAATAAGAGAAATAAGAGAAACCCCTACAGCTAAAAAGTAAGTTTTTTTATTCCAATCCGAATTAGAAGGTATTGGTTTTATGTAAAAATTGACTTAGTCGGTTCTCATCAAATCTCCACGTTTTAAAACACCGGAAAATTATTTTTACGAAGGTGTCTGTCTGTAATCTGTACTGTCTGTAGGCACGATAACTTTTGCAGCACTGATCAGATTGGAATTAGCTTTGGCACACGTTTTTAAGGGAAAAAGAAACGAGAACTTCGTTAACAAGACATTTTTGACCAATAGTTCTGGTTTTATCCATTGAAATGCTTTTTGAGAATTCAAAGATTCCATTTTCCAGAAAAACTATACTATCGACCAAACAAGAAAAGTTGTAACTACATTTTGGATGAGTCATCGGTTATCCTAATTTCGCTTAGGTGTCAGGGGCCCATCCGCACTGTAGTTAATACTTTTCTTGTCTGGACGGCAATATACGAGACATGAAAAAAATGAAAAGAAATAAGATTGTTTGCTTTAAATTTTATTTATTTTATTCATAAAAAAATGCTATTAAAAATAAAAAAATTAATTTTTTACTAAAACTATGTAAGGTACGAAAAAAAATTAATAGACCAAAATTGTTCATCTGAAAAAGGTCTAAAAATTAGTTGCTAATCATTTTTATTGAGTACTTATTTTTTGTTTTGATCATATAATATAAAATATAAATTCTTTTAAATTTAGTTTTGCGAAAACGAATACAAGATTCGACAAGAATGAATAGAAAAAAAGTTGTTCACCCGAAAAAGGTCTAAAAAATAGTTGTTAATCATATTTCTATGGGGTGCGTAGTTTTTGCTTTAATTATATAAAATAAAATGAAATTTTTTTTATTAAGTTTTTGGAAAACAAATACAAGATTCGACAAAAATGAACAGACAAAAGTTGTTCACCGAAAACAGATCGTCAAATTTTCTATGAATTATTTGTTGATAAGTCGCGTAGTTTTTGTTCTAATCGAAAAAAAGACATTACAAATAAACAAATTATATTTTTGTGAAAAAGGCACAAGGTACAATAAAATGTTTAATAACAACTGAAGAGATACGAGATGAGATTTTTTTCGTTAAAGCCGAAGGAATTTTACAAAAGAGAATTCACATTCACTAAACTTCAGTTGTCTTTTATCGCACCTGGCGCGCAACTAACTGATGCGCTCAAACTTGCGAGCCGTGAGCGCAGCGCGCAATGAGAATATTTGGAAAGATTACCGTCACGTTGTTTACTTTTTTAAAATAGAAAATGGGATTACATATTATAGCCCAAAAAAACGGTTAAATTAACAAATTTAAACAAATAAAATGTAATGCGTTGAAAAATGAGCGGGAAGTCCCGGTATATTAGACCAAATTATTAGAATCACAGGTTTTTTACTATTACACCATTAAACCGTTTGCCTTTCGGGGTAGGCGAGACTCACTCGGTGGGGAAGGGAGTAGTGTGAGAAAGGCATTACAGAATTTTTAGACTGATCTAGAATTCTCGTGTTATTTATTTAAATACCACGTTCATTCCGCAACACTGCTCCGACCCAGGTTGCTGATCAATCTCTCTAGCAATCACCCCAAGTGAAGATCCTCACAAAGTCGTCATGCGAGGTTCTCCACTTGGGTCCATTAGTATCCAAGGTATTTTGTTTCAGGCGTCATACACTCTATTGACACGCTTCTTATTAAATATTTCCCGCTATACTTTTCTGTCCTGGCATGCTCTTGCCTTCTTATATCCCTTCTAACTAGTGTCTCATTCACACATTCTAACCATTTTTTCCGCGGTCTGCCTCTGGGCACGCTGCCATTTACTTTACCTTGATACACTTGTTTCGTTAGTCGTTCATCATTCATTCTCTCAACATGCCCGAACAATCTTAACCGATTTCTTTCCCATGTGTCAACTAGCGTTTCTTCCGCCCCACATTCCTCAAGGATTATCTCGTTACTTACTTTGTCCATCAGAGTTTTCCCGCATATTATGCGTAAGAATCGCATGTCAATCGCGTTAATTTTATTCTTATCTTTTTCTTGATAGGTCCATTTTTCGCTGCCGTATAGTGTAGTCGCTACACATATAGAATTATGTATTGCCAATTTAGCCTTATTTGATATATTTTTACTTCTGATACGAGGGCCTGCTCTACCAATAACCTTTTTACCTTCGTTTATACGTCTATCTACCTCCTTAACTATATTCCCGTCCCCAGTAAATGAGCTACCAAGGTATACGAATTTATCAACTTGTTCAATTCTCTCAACATTTTTTACAATGTTGCATATTGTTTTTTCACTCTTTCCTTCGAACACCAGATTTTTTGTTTCATTTACGTTAATTTTGAGGCCCATGCTCTTCGTGCTTGTATTCAGTTTATTCAACATTCTAATACACTATAAACGTTTTTATGCAAATTTGGCAATTTAAATGCATTTAATTGTTTAACTTCCATTTTTAAATTCTTTAAACTGATATATACGTATAAGAATGAAGATCTAAAATAAAAAATGTTTAAAAAATAATTTCATTAATTAAAGTACTTCAAAGATTTTGTAAATCTTCATCGATTTTCTTCGGATTTTAGCAAACAGTGGCCGATTGAAATAATTTCCAAACACAACGTAACCAAATTTCAGAAACTGGGGATCTTACACGAATCCACTTTTTATTCGTTATAACTATCGAAACTGAAGCTATTTATTATTCAGAGAAAGAGATCATTAATCATAAAAAATGAAGATGCGAAAAAGATAGTGAATATTTTTATTTCTAATTACATTCTTTAATTATTTTAAGTTCGATTTAAAACGTTATGAGAAACTTTTAAATGTGGAATTGTCTACTAACTCTCTTAAAGCAAATTTTAAAATTTCTGTACAATTTACAATTTCGAAATTCTTAAGTTTAAAGCTAATTAAAATTTGACTTATTTTCAATTCTGTTTCAAAATAAATTTTTAATTTAAATATTCGGAAGCTTGAAGTTTCAACTTATAATGTCACAAAAAACTTAAATTAACAATTCTATGATCATGAAATTATTATATTTTTACGGTATATACTTGCTTAAATAAACAATTTGAATGTTAGAAAACTTAGCTAAACATTAACTTAAAAATCGTTTAAATTATAATTTAAAACCATCTGCTTATAAGTAATTGTATTTCAACTATAAATCTAATTTTAAAATGACAAGATTTATAATACACATATCGAGATTATTGGGCGATATTCTTAGTAAACTCAATATTTCTTACAATATGTTATATAAAAAGTAGCTAAGCCACCGGAAAAACCTTTTACCATTTACTAGATTTAGATTTTTAAATATGCAAAACGTGCACTGAAAAATGAACGACTGACTCGTAAATTTTACTCTTTCTTATTTCCTGTCATAAAGTAGTTGAACGAAATTCGCAGCAATTTCTTTAGTCCTGTTAGAAAGTTTATTAAATCATGCTAAACCTATTTTTTTCTTTAGCCAGCTCTCAAATGTATCAGTACATTGGAATAAATAAAGAAACTATCGTTAATTTTTTCAACGTTCTAAAATAGCCTTTTAAAAATTAAACGATTTGAATTTGTAAATTATTTAATTAAAAAATGATCGATAAATAATTATAAAATTATTTATAATTCATAATACAAAATTTTCTTATCCAATATTGAAAGTTGCACAGTCCTAAATTTGAACTATTTATGATAACATTATTTCAAATCGATAAATTCATTTATTTTGAAATTTTGAATCGTCCCCATTTTTAATCAGCAAACATTTGCACGAACAAATATTTAATATTTTATTTAGATTTTAATTGTTGATCTTAGGTTTATTGACCAGGGAATATTTAATTATTAATTTTAGATGTTAATTTTGTTTGTCTACTGGTCTATATCAATTCGTCTACAATTCCAGGTTTCTTGTAATTTCGTTTAAGTTTTATACGTGTAAAAACACTGTAATCAGTATTTTAGAAGAATTTACTTTCTTTCCTGCTAATAAAACATGCATATTACCGAAAATAAAAACTTGATTTTACATTTTACAGTTTACTATTTCGCTATTTTTATAATTTAATTACATTCAGGTAACCCTGAACTGTTGGCAGATTTGTGTATTTCTCAATAAAAAAATGAAAACAAACACCAGTTATCACACTTACAATGAGTGTGATTGTTAATTACGCTTTAATACGTTTAATATCTTTCTTCATTCGTTAAAAGAAAATGTAACAAAAGAAATTAAGATTTCTGGGAACATTTTAAATTATTTACGTTTTATTTCAAAATATCAATTTTAAGTTTTGAAGATTTCAAAATATGTCAAAAAAGACTATAAAAGATTTTCAGGCAGCTTTTTTGTTTTGTAGGGTTTTATCGATTTCAGGCAAACTTAACTGCTTCAAAGGATACTATGAAGTTATAGACATTTTGAAAAGATGCGGAAACCCCTTGAAATCATGAAAAGATTCACAAAAGTTGTAAACGAAATATAAATATTCGAAGGTTTCTAAATTAATTCTGAGAGAAAAAAATATATTTCCTCATATTTGGAAAAATAATGTAATTTAAGAGACGTTTAGAAAAGGTGAAATTATATCAAAATAATGTAAAACGTGTAATGATTTAAAATTTCTTAAGATGCATTTAAACGATTTTAAGGCCATTTTTTAATTTTTGTTTAAATTTGAGGTAAAATACGAATAAATTTTAATTTTTGAAGGATTCTAAAAGATTTTAATTTTAAAATTTCAAAAAATGTCAGAAAAAACATAAATTTTGTAAAGTTAAAAAAAAAGATTTTTAAGAATTTTAAATGAAATTAAAAATTTTGAAACCATGGTTTTAAGAGACTCAAGCATTATTTCTGGTTTTCTACAAAAAATTTTAGTGACATTTAAAAAAAATTAATTTCTAGGGAATATCTAAAAAAATTGAATAGTTGCGACGTTCATCAATAAAAAGAATCTAAAATCATTTCAAGTTTTAAATTAATTTTTAATCTTTTCGAAGCATCTAAATAACTCTTATACTTAATCTCTTTGAAATTTTATAAATACAAGGCTTCGTATTTCAAACAATTAAATTTCAAATTATTAAATTTAAATATTTGATTTATAGTTACTCACTTTAAATGAGCATTTAAATATTGCTGAATAATAAAGCTGTTTCTTCCTGATTAAAATTTTTTTATCTGAATGGGTAAAAATGGAATGTTTTGGACTGAAATAATATTTGAATAGGGCAGTCATCGCGGCTCAAACGGTATCGTGATTTGCCTTATGATTCAACACTAGCAGCCACGCTGGCGCCGGATCGTTTCCCAAATCAGAAAGAAGCGTAGCTGAATGTGTTTTTAGAAAGCTTCGCTTCTGTGTCTTGGAAACTCTACAGTTTTATCTTAACCCTATAGTACATTCGCTAATGACCCCAAATCTAATATTTAATGGATAAGCATAAAAAATATTCAAAGAGAATTTTAAAGTTTATAAAAGAATCTAATCATGAATCTATTAATTTGAAATTATTTTTAAATTGAAAATAGTATGCAAAATTTCCATCAGAATTATTCAGTTGTTTAGCTACTAAGGGTTATGAACTGAAACAGTTCAACTTTTAACGTCAAAATTGGTAAATTCTTTGAACATTTAAATCATTGAACAGTTGAACTTAAGATTGAAGAAACTTGAAATCGAATTTAATTTCAATTTGTAAATAATTTCTCGTAAACGATAAAAGATAGAAAGATTATTTTAGATTACATTATATCATCATGTGATACAAAATTTGTGATATTTCAAGTGATTACATAAATATTTCTTCTAAAAATGTGTAAAATTCTCGGTCAAACAATAAGTTCACTATCATTTCCCGCTTTCTGCCGGTCTCAGAAAATTCCCGGTTTCCTGATCCATTGGCCAGTCTGAAATTCAGTGATTTCGAAAGCATTCCATCTAGTAGATGGAATAATAAGATGGTACTTATTGGCTGTAGAAAATGGAAGCATTAAACAGTTGTGAATTTGAGAATTAGAATCTAAGAATGAAGATTGGACTATCGGCTTCGGTACTTCTGTTCTCGCCGTTATCTCACTTGTGTTAGCGGCAAGCAATTTATCTCTCATTCGTTCAAGGTTCTAATTGCTGCTCATCATGTCATTTTTTGCTTCTCCCCTTCATGTCTCGCTTAGTGCTACGTCTTAAGTCTTCAGGAAAATAAACAACCTTCCAACTTTTTAAGTGTCTAATTATCTTTGTTCTTTTGAATCTTTCTGGTGACTCTGGCAATCCAAAGAAAATTGGCCGATCATCTCACTCTGTTTCGTGTGAGTGCATACCGAGCGCTATGACATCACGGTGGAATGTATGGATCCTGGAATATATTTTTTCTGAATGTGACTCTCCCATTCGAGTTTAACGGTTCCACTTTCAAAATAATCAGAATTACAATTTTTAAATTTGAATTTCCCGCCGATTCTGTTTACATTATAATTCTGATGAGCAGGCATTATGAAAGGTTTATTAAGATTTTATGTAAAACTTAATTGTCTCTAGGGTTATCAAGTTTTAAATGTTATGGTAGGCAATCTCAAAATATTTAAAAATTGCTTTTAGGTATTATTAATATTGAAAATTTAATTGTATGCTAATATAGATTAATATTAGTATTAGTATTAATCTTAGTAAATGATAGCGTACCCAGAGGCAAGCCGAGGGAAAAATGGTGGCTATGTGTGAATAAGACCCTAAACCGAAAAGAATCACAAGAACTTGCATAAGAAAATGTATGGGCGTAATGGAAGTTTAAGTGGTATGCCAGGACAGGATTGTATGGTGACAAAAAATTCATAAGAAATGGGTGATGAAGAGTGTCAGTGGAGTGAAAGACGCTTGAAACGAAAAACTATGGATATTAATGGGCCCAACGTGTAGAGCATTACTTGGTAGATGTGATTAGAGTACAGACTATGGATCTCACTATGTGATTATCAGTAATTCTGCGTTAGACGGAAAATTACTTATCTATTACTTTGTGAAGCTATTCGCCTGGGGTGATTGCTAGAGAGATTAATAGGCCGCAATTCTATCACATTTTTCATATAAGCTCCTTGGCACGCCTTGATCCCCGGCAGTATAACAAGGCTAGAGATAAGTGAGTTGCGCTCACCCATGCTTTTAAAAGTATTAAAAATTAACTTCAATGTTGATTTAAACTATTATTTTTTAGTCTATATGAATTTAAAAATTCCTAATTATTTATTGAAGGCTTCAAAGTCTTTTTCCATTTCCTCTCTGCTCATCTACAGTACTCAATCTCAATACTCAATACAATTTGAATGGGAAATTGAAACAATTGCATAGATCATAAGGAATTAATTTATGTGTGTATTAATCCCACTTGGAAAGATTCCCCGGAAAGTGCTCCACGGAAATTCTACGGAAATTCCACTAACTTTTCGTCTGCAATTTTCAGCCGGTAATGGGCTCTGGAAGTTCCTATCAAAAATTTTGCTATCAGTAATGCTACCCCAGGCCGACTCCGGAAGGTCACGACCGTCGTCCCAACAAATTTAGTTTGCATATTCCGTGCAAAAAATATTTCTTCCTCGAGGAAGTTGAGTTCTAAATGAACCTAGGAGGTAACCAACCAATCTTTTTCATGATCCGTCATTACAAAATAACCTCCAAGAGCACCAGGTGTAAAAACACATCTTCCTCGAGGAACTTGAGTTCTAAATGAACCTTGGAGGTAACCAACTGGAGGAAGATGTGTGTTTTACACCTTGTGCACTTAGACGTTATTTTATAATGACGGACCATGAAAAAATGTAATTAGTTGCCTACAAGGCTCATTTAGAACTCAACTTCCTTGAGGGAGATGTATTTTTTACACCTGGTGCACTTGAAGGTTATTTTATAATGACAAACCATGAAAAAATTTAATTAGTTGCCTGCAAAGTTCATTTAGAACTCAACCTCCTCGAGGAAGAAATATTTTTTGCACCTGGTGCAAACTAAATTTGTTGGGACGACAGTCCTGACCTACCGGAGTCGACCTGTGTTAGCATTACTGATAGCAAAATTTTTGAAAGGAACTTCCAGAGCCCTTCACAGGCTGAAAATTGCAGACGAAAAGTTGGAATTTTGCGTGGAATTTACGTGGAACACTTTCCGGGGAATCTTTCCACGTGGGATTTGTCTCTAGCGTTTGTAACGAGTCACGAGGCACGAATAGAAGTTGCGTTAGAGGTCTTGAATTGATTCAAATTCCGCAGACGTCAGTTCCTCGTCTACTTTTTCGTAAATGGCTCGGTAAATGGTTTCTGTTGTTTGCCAAACGAATTTTCACAAATCACGAATCGTCAGCTGAAAAAAGGATTGTCGTTGCTTCAAACAACGACATTTCTCGCCTATCTTTACAAAGCCGAAACTTACCACAAAAAACATTTTATGGCATTAATGTTTTTTTTAAAGTTACATAAACATTACTTATACATTTTTTTTCTGTACAAATACATCATAACTTGTTATGGTAAATCAGTTTTTGTTTCTCCTAATTGATTAGTTTGGTAATATTCTTTCTAGTAATATGTGAAATACAAGTTTTAAATGTACACGGAAAAGAATATGGAACTGTAATGTACCATTAGGAGTGCAGGAATCATTTGATCCTGTGTTTAGAAACA
>JAAAKG020135563.1:0-13485 GCA_010014905.2 Druon quercuslanigerum | reverse complement strand
CGGTTAGAAACCAAATGGGTTTCTACCCGGTCCCTATCTGCTTTCTAAATGGTTTTTATCTGACTTTTTAAGCAGGGGCTTTTATTTAATATTCTTCAAGCGGTTATTCTCTACTCGTCGATATTTCGAATGTTAAGTGGGCAAATCTCCCCTTCCGCTTTATCCTCATATCTGACAGGTTGAAAAAGTCGAATCTATTCAAAAAAAAGTTACCGTCAAGAACACAAGTAGCAGAGAGTATTCAGAGGTTTTTATGCTAATCTTATGTAATAATCATAAAAAAGTTTCTGGTTTGAAAAGTTTTATTAAACAAAATTTTTAATTTGAGTACTCTGGATTGGCATGTTAGTGTTTTTATGTACTGTAATTCGTTTTTTTATTGTTTTGAATTTAACTTTTCCATTTTGGATTGCAATCTTATCTCACTTTTTTAAAAATTCAACTGCTTGGTTGAAAAGTATTATAGTTTCTTTAAAAATATAAATAATTGTTTTGAAGTTGAACTACTGTGTCGGAAATTTATTTTGTTGTTGAAGATTCATAATTTTAGTTGAAATTTTATTTCTTCGGTTAAAAATGTAACTTTTTAAATTAAACATATAACTATTTCTTAAAAATAGAATGTAGTTTTTTCTAGAAATTTTCTGATCAGATATAACAAGAGTAAACCAAATTAACACATTGTTTGCCTAGTCAGTTAAAATCAGAATTAAAACATTTCGGGTCAGGTTGCAGAAAAACCGACCCATCCGGTCCTCGTACTGACACGCCCGAAAAGTGGCAGTCCGAGTTTTGCTTATCACTGATTCTAAAAATTAAAAAGTTTTCCTTAAAAATTAAAAAAGATTGTAAAATGATTTCAAGACAAATTTTGCAATATTAAAAAACTTTAAACAGAATTCCAGTAATTTACTCATTTGTTTGAAAATTTAACTACTCGTGAAACTATTTTGAATATTTTACTCACAAGAATTATTCGAACACACAACGTTGACTATTCGTTGCATAAAAATTTAACTTTTAGGTTGGAATTGCGTATTTTTGTCGTTAAAAAGAAATTTTGTAAATTATAAATCTAACTATTCCGTGGTTGGAACAACAATTATTTTTTTAGTTGAAATATAAGCTATTTAATAAAAAATTTTGTATTTGGTTGAAACTTACAAGTTAGTCTTTTTTGGTAAAACATTAATCTTCGTCGTGAATAATTCACTTTTTTAGTGACAATTCATTTTCTTAAGAATGGTTGAATATTCCTAGAAAATTAATTTTTTATTGAAAATGTACCTTTTTACGCATACAAAAAAAATTTTAGAATAATGTGATTCAAAGCACTTTTTAAAGTTATTTTCCATCTAGTTAAAAATGACGTTAAATATTTTTTTTAATATGAAGGGTTAAATTAATTAACAGTTTTGATTTCATTTTTCACAGATTGTGGAAGGACATCTACACTGCTCGGTAGTAACTACCTCTAATGATAATACAGATTCCTTTGAATTTCGAAATTCTTTCAAATCTTCCAAATCATTCAAACTCTTTTGAAATATTTCTAACTCTCTTACAATCCTTTTAAATTGCTTAAAATCTTTGTGATTGGCTGAAACCTTTCTTAATTCCGAAAAATCCCTCGACTTCCTTAAAACTCCTTCGAAATCCTTTGCAATCGTTTGAAATACCCTAAAAGGTTTTAAATACCTTGAAATATTTTAAAATATCTTAAAATCCCTTAAAATCAGTTAAAACCTTTAAAAAAAGGAAGAGGGGATTTGCTATTTGTTCAGTAATTAATTTTAGTCGGGTCCCGCTACCTGAGGAGGCAAAAATAGTATGAAATTTCAGTATGATCGACAGTTTTGATTTCAATTTTCACAGATTGAGGAATGGCATCTACACTGATCGATAGTAACTACCTCTGATGATAATACAGATTCCTTTGAATTTCGAAATTCTTTAAAATCTTCCAAATCACTTGAAAATTTCCTGACGCCCTTCAAAATTCGTGAAATTACTTCGCTATATCTTGAAATCCTTTACAATCATTTGAACTATCTTGAAATATTTCAAAATCTCTTACAATTGTTTTAAATTCCTTAAAATCTTTGTGATTGGCGGAAATCTTTCTTAAGTCCGAAAAATTCTTCGAATGGAAACCTTTTAAACAATAAGACCGATTATAATACGGCTCTGCGTGTAATTTTAGATTGAAATTTAGCGCCGCTTGCTCTAAATTGTGGAATTTTTGGTCCAGCGGCGATACTTCTTTAATGACCATGTTATTCTCAGAAATTAGCTTTTTCGTAGTTGCTTTGAGTTTGGAGATATTTTTACCGTTTCCTCGACTTTGCATATACGAGACGCGTTCTCTGCAATGCTGTCTACCAGACTTTTAAATGCCTGTTTAATTCCTTATTCTCTTATCTTCTTATTTTATATTCCTATACCTCTGATCTTCAAAAGATTTCCACATGTTGGAAATCCGCGTCATTATCTCCTGTTTTTGATGACCAAGAATTGCAAATCTACTTTTTTACCTTTGGCGAAAAGTCAGAGCAATACCACTGCATCTGTTTTTCTTCCTTGTTAAGATCCGGAGAGCTCCGTCTGTTGCATTCAGTGACGTTACATGGGGTTACCGCCTCAATGTAAAGAATTAAGCGGTTACGTCACCAGTATCGCACATTGCCACCCACTGGTGGCCACCCCTCATGGTTTAGTTGGGAGTAGCAATAGGATCGAACCGAGGAGACGACTAGGTAATGACCCCAGACAGGCATGTGCGGCAGGCAGAGGACGAAGAGGAAAGGGACTAACAGGACCACCAAAATCACCATAGGTTTGTTTAGAAGTTGCGGCAACTATCTAGACATAGGTCCATTTCCGAGCATTCTCGGCGTGCCCCCGATGCAAGCGCTGGGGATAGCAGCATGCAAGCTGGTGGTGGTAAACTACCTGATGGGCAGCTGGATCTCACTAGGATACCTGAAAGGAAGAATGTTCAGGTAGAACATCGGGAAGAAGTGTTAAGTAGCTGTGCCCGAATAGAATATTTCAGTTTGCAGCCGCCAGCCAGCGACTTCCACCGGAATGCCACAGCAGCGCATCAATTTTCAAGCCCTTCATGATGGGCACTTAATGCGCTAACAATTTGAATACGAGATGAAAGAGGTTACATCTCTTTCTGATGGGAACGCCTTTCTCTAAAAATTTCTGTGGAATTTTCCAGAAATAAAAGAGTAAGCTAAGCTGTCCCTAAAAAACGAATGCGTTGGATAAAAGATGGCAACTTCACCCTAGAAAAACGACCAACCGAAAAAGATCTGAGGCTGAGAATGCATTCCAAAAGAAACTTCAGGGTGCGCAGGCCCAACAGTGGATGAAGTAGATGAAGAAATGAATTTAGAGAAGATCTGTTGTCACTTCCGGGCTTCATGTTCCCGTGACACAAGACGCTATGGACGAACCGATCCTGCATCTCAAGGAAGTAGTTGGGCTAGGGTTTGCTAGGGTCCGCGGACCAATTACTATCAATGAGAAACGGCCAGCCGAAATTTACAGTACACAGGGACCTTCTCCAGTGAGTTGGCGATTTGAACACCAAGATACTGCATCTGTTCTTGCAGCGGGATATGAGCTTGTTGCAGATCCAGAGTCTTACATATTGCGCTCTGGACTCGTGTAGCTGAATGATTAGGATCAATTTCAAAGGTCAGGCTACGAGCAACTATGCCCCAAGAAAGTTGTCAGATCTTCTATAGAAGTTTCCACTTTGAGCCGAGATTAGCAAAATAAGAGCAAGACTTGAACGATGGTACGCATTTCGAAAGAACAATCGGTCTCAGAGACTGACTCGCCACGTGGATCAGATCGTATGCCCACATAACATCAGTTTAAGAACATCTACGAACCTAGGCGAAGTGATAAGACTATCTTTAACAGAGGCTTGCAGATGGCAAAAACAACACTCGAAATTATTATGGCGAGATATTAGTCGACCATCTGGTGTGCAGAGATGGAAGTGTACCCAGGATGATTAGTCTATCCGTCTCATTCTTCAATGTAGCTCGAATCTTAAAAAGAGTTAAGAATTGGAAAGCGTCGGGTTTACATCTTGAAGAGCATACATCTTGGAGATTTCCGATTAGTTGTCATCTTTTATATCGGAAGGCGTAACGTATATGATACCCGAAAAGCTAGATTCTAATAGTCCTAGTGATTACCGACCAAACTCCTCCATCTCGACCTTATATAAGTGTCTCACGGCTACCATCTCAGACTTCGTCTATAAATATTGTGAGAAAAACAACGTCTTCTTCGTGAAAAAAAGGTTGCTGATGAGGCTTTCATGGTTGTAAGGAACAAATCACGATTGACAGTGTGGTTGTACTACATGAGAAATACCACCAACGCAATTTGCACATGGCCTAAATTAACTACCAACAGGCGTTTCTCTTAATACCCCACGAATATTCATTTGATGTCCTCAACACATATAAGATCTGTCCGCACGTCATCCAATTACTGATTCATTCATCACACTATGGTTTTGTTTAGAATTAAACCTGCTAAGTTGGCTACTCAATTGCACCTGCTATAGGTTCAAAATTGAGATAGAAAAGGCTGAGTCTTAATTCACTTACCTCCTGGACATTGACGACATAAAGGTTTATGCAAGCTCCGAGTTGGAACTGAACAGCCTAATAAACATCTTCCTGCCACTTTCCTATGACCTCAGGATGTCTCTTATTTCGGACAAAAGCCGAAAGCTACATTTGTCTTGTGGAAAGATAAATATAACAGATAAGTATAAATATAATGCTTCACTAATATTAAACGACCACGCTCTCATTGAGGGGATGATGGATGAAGATTCTGCAATTAAAAAGGCGCTTGAGATAGGTTTTTCGGGTCACCTTAGTATGGTTCTGGCGTCTGGCCTCAGTGCGAAGATCATAATGCCAAGTAACACCTACGCCACTCCTCTCCTAAAATATTCCTCCCTTTGTTTAGCTTGGAGGCAGAGGGCTATTGGATGTTCGTCGATTGTGTAAGTTTCAACTTACGCAATTGCAGGAATATTTCCAAAACAGGACTAACACCTCACATTACGACTATATTCGTAGAGTTGAGTTGTGTATCTCCTTAAAACTAACACCGGATGATTTCCAGAATATCAGACATCTCACAACTAAAGAACTAGCTGCTCAGTGACCAGGCAAGCAGCTACAAAAGCAACACTCTCAAACATTTAATCTTGCTTGCATTAATAATCATGCTTCAAGCAACTGCTTAAGGTGGGGAGGAGTCTTCACAGCGACATAAGGATTTATTATTTCCATGCAAGACCGGTGCATCAAGAAGAGAAATTACCAAAAACACAACCTCAGTATGGCGACAGTTATTAACAGATGCTGCCTTTTTGGACATTTCAAGGAGAACATTGAGCACATCATTAATAGATTGATGGTTTTGGGATCATTTACCAACAAATTGCCCTGAACGCCCTAGAACAGGTTTATGATTTTAGAATAGACTCTCCTTATTGTTTCAATAGAGTTAAATATCTCATTTCATCGCCTTATTTAATTTTTTTTATCCCCATTTGCACTATATTTTTACATTCTCATGAGAGAAGGTATTAGATTTATGTAAGATGTAACCCCCTCTCCCTTATTTTTTGTCAATATCTACGTTTTGAGACCCGCTGAATCCAAAAAACAGGTTTTTACGAATGTGTCTGTCTGCGTGTCTGTACATTTTTTGTCTTTCATTACGGTTACTCTTGAAGTTTATAAGGTTCTTCTTTATTTCAAAAATATTAGTTAACAATTATTAAATTGATTTGGTTGTACAATTAACAGTCAAAATAATGATTTTACAAGAAATGAAGAATAATATTTTTCTATACTTTCATTGCATTATTTACATTCAAATAATAGTTTTTAAGACGAAATTGAAAAAGAGGGAAAAAAAGGAATTTACAGGCCATTCAAATCAGTTCCTGTGGCATTTAGTTTTCAAGGTTTTGGCCAATAGTAAATAGTGACAATAAAACTTTTTTGGTTCAAGGTTAAACTATTTAGTTGAAAGTAAAACCATTTTGTTAAAAATTCAATTTTTTAGTTAAAGATTTATTTTTTAGGCAAATCTTTATTTTTGTAGTAGAACAGTAATTGTCTTGATGGCTAATTCAACTGTGTGGCTGAAAACTTAATTCCTTATCTGAAACTTCCTGTATTTTAATAAAAATTACTTTAGTTGATTAAAAAAATAATTTCTTTGAAAAATATATTTTTTAAACTTTAACTATTGCACGTTTTGTCGAAGACTTATCTTTTTGGGTAGAGATTTAATCTTCTTCATTTAAAAGTCATCTGTTTAATTAAATATTAATTAGTTTCGTTAAAAATTACCTTCTTTGTTAAGAAATTGAAATATTTTGTTGCAAATAGCTTTTTTAGTAATTGAAAATAAATTTTTTTTCATCAATCTAACTACTCCATGTTTGGTACCAAATTTACCTTCTTAGTTAAAGTTTGAGCTATTTGATTGCAAATTTTTTTATTTTTTTAATGCTTGCACGTTAATCTTTTGTGGTAAAATATTAATTTTCGTCGTGAATCATTCACTTTTTTAGTTAAAAATTCATTTTATTAAGTAAGGTTGAATATTCTATGAAAATTAATTTTTTTTATTGAAAATATACTTTATTTCGTTTCCAAATCCAACTATCGAATTAAAAATTGTTTTGGGTCGAAGATTTATTATTTTAGATAGGAATTAATTTGTTTTTTACAGTTTTAACAATTTTGTGAAAAATTCCTTTTTTTTGTTTGAAATAAATTTGTTTAACTAAAAACTTAACCATTCTAAGTTTGATTTCACATTCATTTTCTTATGTTCAAAAATCAGCTATTCAAAACATTTCTTGGCGACTATTCCATCTTTTTTGTAAAAAAAATCATTTTGTGGGTTAAAATATTTTTGATTGAAAATCAGTTTTTAAAATTGAAAATTCATTTTTTAACTGAAAATTTAACTATTCATTTTTCATGGAAAGCGCATATTTTTTATAGGCATTTAATCTTTTTGGTTCACAATTTATTTGTAGTCGAAAACTAAACCATTTCGTTAAAAATTCCTCTATTTTGTTGAAGATCTGTCTTTCAATGTAGAAATTCATTTTTTGGGTCATAAAAAAGTAAAAAAGTAATGATGAATATTCTACCACAAAAAAATAAAGTTTCAAGAAAACACATAAAATTTTAATCAAAAGGGCTGTTTTAGTCAATAATGAAAACAAATCTCATTCAAAATGTTGAATTTTCAAACAAAAAAAAAGAGTTTTTAATCAAATAAGTGAATTTTCAACTAAAAGATCCATTTTCTAGAAAAATAGAATACATACAGAAACAAATGTAAAACTAATTTTCTAATTAAAAATTACACAGGTAACTTTCAATGCTCTTTTAAAATATTCCATTTTTGTACATTTTTATCAGAGAAAGTATTAGAAAAATTAGAAAAATTGAGAATCGATAAAATGTTTTGAAATCGAAAACAGAATTCAGTTCAAAAGTAGCACATGAAGACCCTGAATGTGTATAATTAATTTCGAGCGCATATATCCATTATTATTTTAAGATTGTAAAAGACTCGTACTTTAAAATTTTTTGTTTAAACAATGAGGAGGCAATTCTTTAAAATTCAAGACATACTTCTCGAAACCTGCAATTTCACAACATAACATACTTATTGTTTTATTAAAGTTAAGAATGTTGCACCATCGTGCTATTTTATTATACTTTCTTATTTTTCACGTTTTTAATTTTTATAAGCTTTGGGCGTCCCTTCAAATCCTTTGAAATCTTGAAAATCTCATTAAAATATTTAACTTCTTCTGACATAAATCGAGATCTTTAAAAATTCTTTGAAATACCTAAAAACATTTTTTTTATTTTTTTAAATGCTATATAATTTCCTAAACTTGTGGTGCCCTACTGCTGCATCCCCATTAAATTCCCTAAAAGAGTCTCTCAAAGCATCTAGTATTTGGTCTGTATCATATAGCATTTGACCTTTTTTATTTCACATGCTGACAAACTCTGTACTTCTACTTCTCTTAATATTTTCATAAACCGCTTTTTGCTTTCTTTAAAGTCGTTTTTTTATTTTCTTTTCTTCTTCTATTCTAGTTTTATCTTTACTTTTCTGAACTAGTCGTTTAACTATCCTCTTATTATGCCTCTAATTGTTTGTACGGCTATTTATCTCCTTATCACTAAGGTCTGTTATGCTCATCTTAACTCAACTTAACTCAACAACACCAGACATTCTTTCTACAACCGCTGTACCACACTCTTCGTTCGCACATCTAACAATGAGAACTCGCAATATAGTCGATGCGCCCTCTACATCTTTGTTGCGTTCGTTTATTTTACTTTGGGTATTTTTGGGTATCAAAAATGGGTATTTTTGAACAGCCAAAAAATCAGAGATGTTTCTTCATTTTCAAAAGTGAATTTATAGTACTGGATTTATACTTACTAAAATCCAACTCCTTTTTATCATTTTCACTAATCTCAGGAAAATATATTTTATTTGAATTATTAACATGTTAAATATGCACTGAATTGTTAGCACCTATAACAATAGTAAAAGGATTTGTCTGCTTAAGGATGTTTATTAGTTATCGCAAAATGAAAAAAAGCATTGTTAAAAATGATTTTGAATTAATGCATTTACATTCTCGTACATAATTGTAACTAATTTTTAAAGAGAACTGAGATAAAATCTAGCAAAAAAAAATATTATAAGTAAAAATTGTTCATTTAACATTTGTTATTTAAAGTTTTATGTTCTTGCTTTCAATTCACGTAAAAGATGAAATTCTTATATGAGATTAATGTTGTAAGGATAATTTTATACCTTGAGTCCTAGAACAATAGGATTGAATCAGAATGCAAGTCTTTTTTAAACAAAAAGCAAAACATTAAAGAACTGTTTATAAGTAAATAACTTCAACCTGAAATATTTTTTTCTAAATATTGCCTTAAGTTCTCTTCCAATAGTTGTTAATGTGAAGTATGCGAATATTTTCCTCAATTTTATCAACATTATTTTCAACAGTGTTAATTCATTCATCATTTTCATTTAAGTAGGTATCGTCACCTTAGAGACACAAATGCAATTATGTCTGCATGTGAATTTATTGTCATTCGCGCCCCTCGAAGTTTCTTAGGAAGCAAATTCCCATTTCAAATCGGGCAGAGAAGTCAAGTTTTGGGTGTCAAAATGGTTTTTAATTTGAACGTATAATTCTAACGTGAAAATAAAGCAAATCGTGTTTTACAATTTAATCCAGAAGTCTCCTTTTGATTTGTTACAATCATTCGAAGACTACCTACGAAAATTTAAAAAGTAACAGCAATTTCTTCAAACTGATGCATTTTCCGAACCACAGTAGGTATTCAGGAATTATTCAATTTACATCCAAGGTTACATATCTAGAAAAGATCTACAAAAAATATGTTTTGTTTCTGATATTTTTTATCGTTCACCAACAAAAATCAAAAACCGATACCTAAAAATCAGTTCGTTAAGCGGGCAGCAAGCGCCAACCATAATACGACTGGGTCACCGGCGACCATGTTAACGCAACCACGTACGAGGGTCTAATTGGAATTACAGAAAGCCATTGGTCAGACATAGTCAATAGCGTGCAGTGGTACTACAACTAACCACGAGAGGCAGCACCGGCCGGACGCCACCTCACCCAGCGGCCATTATCTACTAATTATCGGGAGTCACTACAACTAACCGGTCAGACTTAATCGACACGACGCAGTAGTTTCACTACCAGCGGCGAGAGCCAGTTGTCAAGCCCGATTTTTAATTTAGTTTTTCGCGTTACTCATTTTTTATGTAGAAAGAGTTTCCTCATCGTTTTTACTCATACGTTCTGAGCTATTTAGTTCCCAGTATATTTTATTCTTTCTGTTTATGCGTTTGTATGAGGATATACATAGAATTTATTAATGGATTCTATTAGAGTGCCGAATAAGATTTTAAGTGATCTGTTGATCAAAAGTTCTAGTAAAGACGTAAGGATTCTGTTGGATTATCTTCGAACGGCTAACTTGATAGATAGTGAGCAAGTCAATTTGACCAGAGAAATCTTGTTGCGGCACTTCATACCGTCTTTTGAAAAAATATGGAAGAGTGCATTTTATAATGCAGACAAATTTTGTAAACTGAACAGTGCACCGTTATCATCTGACAGAAGATCTTCAGAAGATTTTGAAACCAGTTCCAAATCGACTAAAAGAAGGAAAACACTCTCTCTTGTTGACTCTCATCCTCAAATTGAAATTGAGAATGCTTTTTTGAATAATTTGTGCTCTTCTGGGAAGAGAAACTTAGCTAAGGAGATAAGAAGTATGATATCGAGAGCTGAAGATGAAGAACATGGAGAACATAAAGAATTTGAAGGACAAATGGAACCATTAACTTTAATAGAAGCTATTTCTCTTGCTGAAGACACAAAATTGACGAAACGTCAGTATGAAACTATTAATTTACAAGCGAAAGCACATAAGCTGACATTTTCCTCTTTTTAAAAGCATTGAAAAAGACAAGGAAGGGTGTCTTTCTCCCGAAAAAAGTATGACAGTTACAGAGTGTGGGGTGAGCGTTGAATTGCAAGATTTGTGCAATCATACAGTGAAGCGTGTGCTGGAAATTCCAAATATTTTGCCACCGGATATGGTAGAAGAGAAAAATGTGGTGATGAAGTGTAAATATAAATATAGTTGTGATAGCTCATCTGACCAGAGCGAATATAATCAAATGTACTGTGGAGCAGAAAAATTAGATGCAGGAATTTTTATGATGTCAATGGTGCATTATGTATAATTACAACTTGTTACCATAATAATGATACGAATTGTTCTGAATGTACAGAGCCCTTGACAATTTGAACATGCACCAGAAACTTAGAATCGAACCGCGACAGAAGTAGAGCTAATGGAAGAAAAAAAAACTCAAATCTACAAAAATAAAAGTACCGAATAGTCCTTGTACCATAACTGTCATTAATGCTTTCATGTTGACTATGGTTGAAGGAAAGGTGTGTCAGGCTCTTTCTGGAACTTGTTCTTCTCCCACATGTTACATTTGTGATGGGAACCATCCCCGATAAAATACTTATCTAAAGTTTCAGATAAACCAGAGAAGGTAAGAAATTTCAGATGCGGACTCTCTAGATTGCATGCTTGGATTCGTTTGATGGAATTGATACTGCACATAAGCTATCGTTTAGGATTCTGTAAGTGGCAAGCAACAACTAACGAAGAGGAAGCAAAAATGAAAAATGCAAAACAGAGAGTACAAAAAGAATTCCGTGATAAGATGAGCCTTATTATATATGTTCCAAAAAAATGGCTCGGAAACTTCTAACACAGGAAATACTGCAAGAAGATTTTTCAGAGATCCTGATTTGACATCCGAAAGCACACATGACGACAGGGAGTTGATCCCTAGATTCGGCGTAATTTTGCAAGCAATGGCTTCAAGGAAGGTAACTGACACTTTCAAGTTCGGAAAATATTGCCAACAAACAGCGAAAATGTACGTCAATCTTTATAGTAACAGCCAGTAACAGCACACAAAATTTTAATTTATGGCGCCAAAATGATTGAATCTGGTTTCCTTCCCATTGGTCAATTAAGGGAAGAAGCTCAAGAGGCGAACAACAAAAATTTGAAATATAAAATGTATTGTTCAATCATTGCTTGTCTTCAAACCCTCTTGTGTTGGCCAACTGTGAGTACTGAATGAAAAAAGAGAACCAATCAGCACCTTGGGCTACAAAGAGGAGAAACTCAGTTTACAATTATTTTATTAAGAGAAATTATTTTCTTATCACTGCCGTTTTGTTGGACAATTATTTTGAAATGTTCAAAGGAACACTTCGGGAGAATTTGTAAGGATTTGTGATGAGTCGATCACTGGAGATTGAGCTTTGTAAGACTCAATGTAATTTTTAAATTTAGTCTACGTAGTTGCTTTGACACGCGGACATCATGTATGCTGCTGTAGAACTTTGGTTTTGTAGTTATGTTATTTCTGAGAATTTGAGTTTCATTATTTATTGATTGCTGGTCGCTATTATGTTTTTAACTTGCCTATTATTAGTTTTTTTTACTTGTGATTAGTGTAGTTTTTTTCTGATTTTGCCTAATGTGTTACGTTCCGATCAATTTGCAAATTTTTATTTTACCCTTTGATTTTATTTATTGTGATCATATCCTTATTTTTATTTACCTGCAAGTATTTATCTTTTTTCTTATTATTCCACTTTGATTCAATAAGACCATACTCCTTTCGATGAATTATAACTAACCCCTATTGTTAAATTGTGATTACCCCTTTTGTTAAATTAGAACCATCCCTTTTTGAAATTGAGATTACTCCTTTATGATAAATGATGACGAGCCGTTTTTGCTAATTGCGATTATCCCCTTTGAAACCCCATTTTGTTTTTAATAGCGACCACACTGATAATCTTGATGACCCCTTTTTGTTTACCCTTTTTAAATTTTAACTGTAATAAACCAAACTCAATATGACCAAACCTAGAGTCTTGTCTACCCTTTTGGTTGAGCCTGCTGAATATGATTACTTGCTAGAGTTTTGCTTACCATTATTCTTACCCCTTTTTGCTTAACCTGTCAAATTATTTCTTTTTTTATTTTTGATTACGATCATCCCTGCCGAATATGAACACCCTCTCCAGTGTTGCGTATTCTTATAATTAACCCTTTTTGTATGCCTTTTCGGAATACACTTTTGGCTAAGTATGTAGTTATACCACTGTGTTTAAGATCACGACTTTGAAATTGGGTAACCTTCAATATAACTAGAGATGTACTAAAAGCTTATGTTAGTGACTTTAGTTAAATAATGCGGACTTAGGTAAACGACATGTAGTAGAACCAACTTGGCGTAGAGTAGGATCGGCTTTTAGACGGATAAAATTATATGCTAATAGGAAAATCGATGTACATAGAGAGTTAATCAATTAATCGCAATTTTTTATATTAAACATTGACTAAAGTGCGGAAGATACGTTATGAGAATGTGTTTGCTAAAGCTGAAGAAAATACGAGCGCGTAACCTTAGGTAAATACACTGTCGAAAGCGACAATTTTGACCTTTTTCTTTTCCGATGGTTCAGAAAAACACCTTGTGTAGTTTGTAGATGACTTTCAAAAATTTTGATATGCATTCACCTTAAACATGCATTATCACAGTTTCTCAACGTGCGAGAATTTAACCATGAGTTCCAAATAAATAATTTGATGCCTAACTCAAAGGTTCGAGAAGCAGGAAAACGAAATTAGAACAGTCACTAATCGCGCTGTACTCAAAGATCTTTCATCAAAAGTTGTTTCTCATTTTGAAAAATGAGCACCATTTGTCCTG
>JAAAKG020135562.1:0-13486 GCA_010014905.2 Druon quercuslanigerum | reverse complement strand
TCATTTTTTATTTTAGGGTGAACGATTTATATGGTGTAAATAAAGTGGAATATGCTGGGGGCTGCGTTGATTTGTACATGATTTTTAGGATTTTTGTGTTGTGCATGGAAGTTTGGGCATTATGTTTTTTGGGTTGGGGTTTAGTGTGGAAGTTATGAATAGAGTCAATGTCCAGTTCAGTGGCTTGTTTTGTTTCGCCATGATATTTATATGAAGTTATAATTAAATATAAAGACATGTAAATTTGATTGTTTTTAGAGCCTCTCTTATAGAGGCTACAAATTTTAAACTTTAACACGTATGTTTTCTTGAACACATTTAAAACTGTTGAACATTTGATCGAAAGTTTTTAAAAATTAATGTAATTTTTGAGTATGTATTTAAATAATAGGTGATAACAAACATAAGTTTTTATGTTTCTAATTTGTTATTATAAATTAGTTTTCATTGATTGTATAAAAAGAAAAACACTTTGTATTTTAGAGATGGAATTTTTTCCTGACGAAGGCCGTCAATCGAAACAATCGTTTCTTGTCTGTTTAAATTGGGCTGTAAGGCCGAAATAAGGAAAATTTTCTTAAAAATTTGAAATCATATCGACGGTAGGAAAAATAGGAGAAACAACTGGAGTCTTGCTCGAAAAAGTTCGTTTAGATAATTCATAAATTATTCATTATATATTGTATTATGAAATGGGAGCCCTTTATAAATATAATATTATTAACTAGTTTTTTAATGCGTATTGGAAGTAAGGAACTGGAAATAATTCCCCTAAGCATTCAACTTCGATTGAGCCTTAAATCTATTTAAAGCAAGGTAACCTTTATTAAATAAAGGAGTTTATTTTGGAGCCTATATAAATCTTATTGAGTGAGTGGACAAGAGGGTGTGACAATTGCTTAACACATTACAAACCAATTCATATACTGTAAACGAAATTGCGTTTCTTGATCAAATAAACGTTCTTATTATGGGCTCCAATTCTCATAATAAATATAAATAGCTATTAAATAATTTATTATTTATTTTCTAATGATTGGCGTTTAAGATAAAAATTATTTTTTCAGGAGCCTTTTTAGTGCCATATTTACTGATGCTTTTTCTGTGTGGGATACCACTTTTTTTCATGGAATCTTCGATAGGACAATTTGGCAGCACAGGGTGCATAACTCTCTTCAGAATGAGCCCCATTTTCAAAGGTAGTGCCTCATATTACATATTTTTGTCTGTTTATTTTTGCGTATGTTCATTATGTAATGAACATTGACAATAAGTTCGTCTTTCTAAATAATTTATTTTTTATTTTTCAGGGGCGGGTTTTGCAATAGTAATAGTGAATTTTATCTGCACAATGTACTACAACGTAGTTATTGCCTATCCACTTTTATTCTTAGCAAAGTCAATAAGCAGTAAATTGCCGTGGGAGGATTGCGAAAATCCATGGAATACGCCCAACTGCTTGAAGGTAGGATCCTAACTTTTCATCTGATTCGATGATTGTTTATAAGACAAATACTAACAAATTTCTGTTGTATCCATCCTCGCGCAAAAAAATTACCCATTTTAGAAAGTTTTTTTTTCCTTTTTTATATTTTTGGTAAAAATTGTAAGACTACAAAATAAAGAGTCATTCGCACAAAAATAAATAAAAACGTGTATTAAATAAGAATAGAATAAAAGAAATTTTCGTATTTACGTAGCTAGGTGGTGACATTGAAGTTCACAGAAATACAAGTAAAACGGAAAATGTAAAAACAACGACACCAGCTGATGAATTCTTTCAGTGAGTTTATAAATTACAAAAAAAATAATTGCGAAAGTAAATTGATTTAAATGAAGTGATTCACCATAATTTTGATTTTAGCAACCACATACTTCAGATTTCAAGTGGAATCAGTGAAATTGGTGGAATCGTATGGCCAGTTTTTACGTGCAATGTCATATCATGGATCATAGTCTTTTTCTGTATTTGCAATGGAGTAAAAACCGTTGGCAAGGTGAAAAAATAATTGAAAACAAAACTTAAAAAGGAGCAATAGAAAAATGAAAATAATTTTTAATATTTTTTAAGTAGCCAATGTCTCAGTGTAGTGAACAAATTTAGTCATTTGTGCCTAAATTTCGGTACACGTAGCCACAGTCTTTTTAATAAGTGAAAAAATGCATAAAAGTTTAAATTTATTATTTTTTAATTTCTCTAGGTGGTTTACTTTACTGCAACTTTTCCATTCTTGATTCTTTTCGTACTCCTTATAAGAGGAGTTACACTCCCAGGAGCAATGGATGGGATTTTATTTTATATTTATCCTCAATGGTCTCAATTAACAAATTTAAAAGTGAGATTTAAACATATTTTAATACAAGTTAATTTAAAAATTCCAGAATATGAAATTAAATGTTTGACTTTCAGGTTTGGGCGGATGCAGCGATTCAAATTTTTTTTTCTTTGGGCCCGGGATGGGGTGGGATTGTGAACATGGCGAGTTATAATTCATTTAGAAATAACAATCGATTGTAAGTAATTTATCAACATTTAATACTATTGTTCATGACATAATTTTATTATTGATTTTAAAATTGTTTAAATTAAAATTTTAGAGATTCAATTTTCGTTCCAATCTTAAATTGTGGAACGAGTATTTTTGCTGGTTTTGTGGTTTTCTCTGTGTTGGGTTTTATGTCTTATAAAACAGGAGTTCCAGTCTCTAGCGTTGCTACTGCCGGTGAGTGTTTTTAAATATATATTTTTTTAATTGCATTTTTTTCAATAAAATTCTATTTTTGAAACTTAAATCAAATGTAAACAGACCCAACCTTATATTTTCGAATAAATTCTTCAAAAGCCGGGCCTTTAAATAAAAAATAATCTCATTAAGATTAAATTATAGAGCAAAATAAAAAGTTCTAACCTTCATACTTTCTAAGCACTTAAATTTGCAACGATTTTTATTCAAAAAAAATTTAAATAATAATTATTATTATTAACAACAGGACCAGGATTAGCATTTGTGACATATCCGGAAGCAATTACTATGCTTCCATTTCCTCAAATTTGGGCTGTCTTATTTTTTTTGATGCTCTATCTACTTGGGATGGATAGTTGTGTAAGATTTATTTATTATACATATGATTCTAAAAGAAAAACCTTATATTAGAAAAATTATAATATTTCCACTGAGTTGTGATTTTAAATAAGTGTACATTTTTACAGTTCGTGCAGATAGAGGCAATAATTTCTAGTGTTACTGACGCCTATCCAAAATTGAGAAACTACAAACTTCTAGTCACGGCTACTTCTCTCTTTATTATGTTTTTGGGATCCATTATATTCGTCACTAATGTAAGCTCATTAAAAATACTAAAAAATATATACAATAGTCTTTCTTGTATAATTTACTATACTCTGTATGGTGACTTTTACTATACGAGGTGTAGTAATGTATACTGTACACTGTATTGTATTTTATATTATACTGTACATTCCATTAAACTGTTTTGAATTATTTGGTTAAATAATTTATCTAATAATTTATAATTTTCTTAATTAGGGTGGAATGTATATTTTGCAAATGTTCGACTGGTACAGTGCCTCAATTTCAGTGATATCAATTTGCTTCGTGGAAGTTTTGGTCGTTGGGTGGACGTATGGTTAGTTTTTTTATTCATTTATTTTTAAATGAAAACCGTTTATGAAAAATTTCTTTTAGGTTGTGATAATTTTGTAAGAGATGTTGAATTTATGACTGGCGCAAAATTAAATTTCTGGTGGCCACTCTGTTGGAAATATATCACCCCTACGATATTAGCTGTAAGCTTAACAAAATTTAGATTATTAATAATTTTTATTTAATAATTATTAAAAAATAATTGTGATTTAAAAAATAATTTCTATTTATTTCAGTTCATTTTTGTGACAGCCATAGTTTTCAACACCAGAATCACTTACAATGGAATTGACTATCCAGAATGGGCGATTGCCATGGGTTGGTGTTCCTGTTTAGTCAGTATGCTATGTATACCAGGATACGCGATTTATTATCTGATTAGTAAAAAAGTAAGTGAATTTGTTGTCTTTGAGTAAAAAAGAGAAATAATGAATAATTCAATATTTATAGAATGTCAGATAATTTTTGGTTAATTTTTAGGGAACTTTTAAAGACAGATTAAGTCTAGGGACAAATCCAAGTGACGCTTGGGGTCCGGCAGATCCCACAGATCGAAAAGAGTGGGAAAATTGTGTTCACCGGACGAAAAAATGTTCAAAAAATTTAGTTATTAATGGAGTTCATGTATCGAAACTTTAATGTCGTCGATTTTTTGTAGAAAACTATAAAATATAAAAATATTCCAATTTTTAAATACAAAATGAAATTCCTAAGTTTCAACAAAAGTTAATAAAGACCTAGATAAGTTGGTATAAAATAGGCATAGTAGATAGATAAAATTTGTTATTATTGAAATAAACATTAAATGAGATGTGGAATAATTTTCCTCATTTTTTGATTTTTGAAAGAGTGCACCTAGCAAAAAGACAAAAGAGAATCTGCAACTGACTTTAGATTATTTTTGGTTAGAAAAATGTGATAGAATTACCAAAATTGTTACCAAATTTTCTAAATTTTTGTTAAATAATTTTATGTTAAAAATAAAGAAGAATAGATTCATAAAGTCAGGAAAATGAAAGATTTAGAAAAGGGTAAGAAAATCGAAGAAAAAAATCAACTTCAAGAAGATGGAGGCCATTCAGTGCAGCTTGGCTTGGATATTAAAAAAAAGGCTGAAAGAAGAAAAATAAAAAAGCATTTAAATGGGGAAAAGAACAAAAATATTTTCAAATCTACAACAGATCTTTACGAGACTCCTTTAAGGTGGTGGGAAAAGGAACCCGTTAAATACGCGTGAGTATTTTATTAAATATTTAATAATCACTGTATGTTAATTTATAAAATTACAATTTATTTCACAATAAGCCAAAGCGTTCTAGAATATTATAAAACATTCTAAAACATTCTGGTATATTATAGCAGATTCCAGATTCTTCAGAAAAATGTTAGAGAATTTTATTCATGAAAATTAAATATGCAAGAAAATTCTAGAGCATTCTGGAACATTCTAAAGCGTTCCAAACTATTCTAGGAAGTTAAAAAAAATCCAGGGCATTTAAGAATCTTCTAAACATGCAAAAGCATTCTTTATTCTCACGAAGAGTTCGATAAATAGAAGGATTTTCGAAAAAATTAAACAACACTGTAAAATATTTAGAAAAAACTTTAGCCTCTTCCAGAAAATACATGAAAACTCACACTTCAGTAAGAATATTAACATTTTTCAATTTCAAAAGAATCTTAAATTCTATTAAAAATGATCAAACTCTCAAGAATATTTCAGGAAATTTCAAAATACTCTAAAACTTTCAAGAACCAAAATGCTATTTAAAAGAGGCGTGCAAATATTAAACTAATTCTGCTTTTCTTAATGTCTAATTTACCGTAATTCATTGGGCAAAAAAAATTGACCTAACTTCCATTTTTTCGAGTTGCCATTTGATATACAGTAAGGACGATTACTTTGTAGTCACAGGGAATATGATGAATAAAACTTTAGAATAAAATGCAACCCGTTGTGCATCTGTCTAATGCAAAAAAGTATTACATAGGCGATTTTAATTCGGTCTTCAAATCTCCCGCCCTCGAGATCTTACGCTGATTGGTCACAGGCTCCGAGACTCAGAAGACGTGCGCAAATACGTATAACCTACTTATGATAGAAGGTTATGTTCCGCAGGGTTCAACGCGCATTTCAAATAAATAATTAGTTATGAATTCAAAAAAAGTGTAACACAACATTTAAAAGTGTTCACAAATACTGTTGGGACGTGCATTACGTGTTTTTTAAAAATTGGAGTTGGTTTTCACTAATGTAACGGTACATGAGTGATATTTGTCGTTTGACAAGTGTCAAAATCGTTTTACTTCTAACTTAATAATTTAATTAAAGTAAATATCCGCAGGTTAGAATTAATAAATTGGTAATAAAATCTGCTACTTTACTTATTGAATTAAATATGGGAATCAAACGCTTTTGACGACATGAGTATCGGTAAATATCATCAACTGTAAGTGTCCTTTTTTAAATAATCACTGGTTTGATTTATGTTTATAACAAATTTTATGTATACGAATTATTGCATAACACCTTCAAGGAATAACAGCCATTTAAAAGTGAGATAAGTACTTTCATAATTTTGCAACGTAATATATCGTAAGTTTAAATTCAATTCTTAATATTTTCTTCTTTTAGAATTTTTTTATTTTCCACAGATTCACAAATTTATAAACATAGCTACTGCAACGAAATATGTAATTCGTATGTTTATAAAAATTGCAAAGATGAATCTGCGAATCAACTTATTAGAGTTACGAAGCGGCGAATTATTCCTATAAACTTGGTGTCCAGCGACCTTGAAACCCTGGACTTCTCCTGGAATTTTTTACGAGAATCTCAAGTTAATTTTATTTTCTTTCAAAAAAAGTTATTTAATTGAAATAAAAACAATAATTTAAATCATGTAGTCTTGTTCAGTCCTGAACAGTTTTTGTATTTCCAAGAATTTTATGCGAAAGGGAAAACTTTACTCTTCGTATGGTATTTTAAAGAAGCACGTTTCTATTAGTATTTTATCACCAACAAAATGTTAACCATTACAATTTCATTCTTTGTTTTTATTCACAACAGGACTGACTTAGACTTAAGATGATTTTCGAAACTTTTACCACTTTAATCCGTCTAGTTACTCAGGTGTCCATATTTTTTATGATATTTTATGGAACTCTTTAAATAACCAGGCAACCCTGGTCCTTAAGCCCTTAGATACCGAGCATCGTCTTCGTGGGTTTCCCCCCGGGGATTTCCACTTCGTCTCTTTCCGACTGCGATCGGAAGGTAATGGCCGCTTCTACGCGGGAGCCGAAACAGGCAACCGGAAATCTCCGAAAGTAACCGAATGCGGCTTCGTGACAAATTTACAAGTCCCAGAGACATTGGGTCAATGTTATTGTTAGACAGATTTTCATTATCTCTCCTCAAGAGAACATCTCTCTAATAGCTGACCGATGCAGCTGGTTGCATCGAGTCAGCACAAACGTATAAAAATGTAAACTTTTATTGTAAATACGCCTCCATTCCAAGTCATGTAAATACAGTCGACTAATCAAATAAACCTTTTATATTTTTTCTTTTAAATGTGTGCCGATTCTTTTATTAATTTTAAAAATTAGAATTGACAACCAACAAGTCTATTGAAAATGAAACATCTCATTTCAAATAACTCTTGCTACTAAATTTTTTTTATTTATCAAGGTATAATTTTTTTTATTTACTACAGAACAAATACAGAGCTTTCTAGGCACTTTTTGTACACTGTACCAATTATTTTATACATTGAAATGAACCGATTTTAATATTGGGCATAATTGTATAAGATTTTTATTTTGTCTCCGTTAATATAGAATGTTTAAAGTATACATTGCTTGTGGTATTTAACTCAAAAATTATAAAAATTATTAGCTCAAATCTTCGATGTTAATTCAGCTTCAGAATTAGAGTGAGTAATGGCCATATAACGGATTTTTCAATTGTTTCACCACTCGGTTTTTTGAGTATACACCAGATTACACTAAAGATACACTAGATAGACATACTAAAGTTTGCAAAAGGTTTCAAAAATTTAAAAATATTTTAAAGGACTTTGAACATTTTACAAAGGTGTTTACCAGATTTTAAATATCACATAACAATTTCACAAAGATTTTAAACAGTTTAAAGGGTTTCAAAGATTTCAAAAAGGGATTTTAAAAGGGTTTTAAATATTTAAAAAGATTTTTAAATTACAGTACACCAGATGTCAAAGTTTTAAAAAAATTTGGAACATTTGAAAAGATTTTATAAAATTTTAAATAAATCTAAATTTAAATCTTTGTAAAATCTATTTTATTAATTAAAATCATTGAATTATTTGAAATCTATAATTAGTGAAATCTTTTCAAATCTTGTAAAATGTTTGTACTACAATCTTTAAATCAAAAAAGACTTTAAAACCTTTTTTACATCCCTTTTTGAATTCGCTGAAACCCTTTAAACCGTTTAAAAGATTTGCGAAATTGTTATGTGATATTTAAAAACTGGTAGACACGCCTTTGTAAAATGTTTAATATCCTTTTAAATATTTTAAAATCTTTGAAACATTTTGATATCTTTAGCGTGTCCATCTAGTGTATCTTTAGTGTAATTTGGTGTATAATCAAAAAACCGAGCGCTGAAACTTTTGAAAAATCCATTATATGGCCATGACTTATTTTAATTTTGAAACTGAGTTATCACCGAAGGTTTGAGGTAATAATTTTTATAATTTTTTAGTTAAATATCACAAAAAATGTATACTTAAGCATTCTATATAAGCGGAGACACAATACAAAACCTATGGTATTATTTACAATATTAAAATCTGGCCATTTCAATGTATAAAATAATTAGTACAGTGTTTGAAAAATGTCTAGAAATCTCTGTATTTATTCTGTAATGAATATAAGATAAATTATATCTTGATAAATAAACAAAATTTAGTAGCAAGATTTATTTGAAATGAGATGTTTCTTTTTTAATAGGCTAAAAGATTCAAATTACTTTTCGTATTTCAATAAAATTCTATTTTAAAAGAAAACAAAATTAACCTCTGGTTCTCGTAAGAAATTCCACGAGAAGTCCAGGTTTTCAAGATCGCTGGACACCCAGTTTATAGGAATAATTCGCCGCTTCTTAACTCTCATCATTTGATTCGCAGATTCATCATTGCAATTTTCATAAACATACGAATTACATATTTGTTGCAGTTGCTATGGTTATAAATTTGTGAATCTGTGGAAAAGAATAAAAGTAAGTAAAGTATGAAAGTACTTATCTCACTTTTGAATAGCTGTTATTCCTTGAAGGTGTAATGCAGTAATTTGTATGAATCAACTTTGTTATAAACAGAAATTAATCCGAGCAGTATTATTTGCAGTGATTATTTAAAAAAATGGACAGTTACTGTTGATGATTTTTACCGATACTCTGGTCATCAAATCATTCGATTTCCACATTTAATTGAATAAGTAAAACAGCAGATTTTATTAAAAATTAAAAACTTCCAAGCTGCAGATATTAACTTTAATTAATTAATTAATTTCGAAGTACAGCGATTTTGAAACTCGCCTAACGACAAATATCACTCATGTACCGTTACATTAGTGAAAACCAACACCAATTAAAAAAAAATACACGTAATGCGCGTCCCAACAGCGTTTGTGAACACTTTTAAATGTTGTGCTACACTTTTTTTGAATTCATAACAAATTATTTATTTGAAATGCGCGTTGAACCCTGTAGAACATAACCTTCTATCATACTTAGGTTATACGTATTTGCGCACGTCTTCTGAGTCTCGGAGCCTGTGACCAATTAGCGCAAGATCTCGAGCGCGGGTGATTTGAAAACCGAATTAAAATCGCCTATGTAATACTTTTTTTGCATTAGACAGATGCACAACGGTTTGCATTGTATGCTAAAATTATAATCATTATATTCCCTATGACTACAAAGTAAACGTCCTTACTGTCAGGCGGCCCTCACTGTTTACGTTTCGATCCCTCCGAAATCAGTCCAAGGCTATTTGAAGGCAACCCCAGACAGTAGACTGAAAGCGAGAGTTTGGTGTATTCTAGTTAAAGATTTATCATTTAATTTGAAGATTCATCACTTTGTCTCAAAACGCAACTATTTTCTGAAAATTATTTTTTTTTTAAACTAAAAATATGACTATTGCAATTGAATATTCCATGATTTTACTTAGAAATTCATCTCTTCCGTTAAACATTAATTTTGTTACCTGCAAATGCAATTGTTCAATGTTTAATTAACAATTTATCTTTTTGAGTTGCAACTTCATCTTTCTGTTTAAAAATTAAAATGTTAATGTTGAATATTAAATCATTCATTGGTAAAAAATTGTTGTTCTTTTTTTCTTGGAAAATTAATTTTTTCAAACGAAAATCTAACTTTTCTATTCTTAGTTAAAAACTGATATTATATATCATTATATACTGCTCGTTGTTTTTCAGCGAAAATCAAACAAATTTCTCGATGATTTTTTTGTTGTAATTTTCAATTAGAATAAGTTAATTTTTTACTTAAAAATATTTCTTTTAACAAAAAAACTAACTTTCAACCAAACTAACTTTTAAAAAAATAGTTAAATTTTCAAACACGGTGATAAATGTTTTAAATAAAATTGTTAACATTAAATTGGAGTAGCTGATATTTTAATTAGAAATATAAATTTTTAACTGAAATGATGAATTTTTAACAATAAAATGAAGATTTTTTATCTGAGAAGGATAATTTTTTCAACAGAAATTAAATGAAAAATTTTTAGTCAAAAAATGAAAATTCAACCAAAAAGATGAAATTTTTAACTAAAATTAAGAAGTATGCAACTGGCATAACAAATAATTTTATTTTCTACCTCAAAGATCAATTTTAGTCTAAAAGAACTAATATCTGACTGGAATACTTGATTTTTTAACCGAAAAAAATTTTTATGCAAGAAGATTAACTTTCAAAGAAAAAGATGAATATCTACAAAAAAAAACAATTTTTTCAACAAAGTACGTGAATTTACAACAAAATAGTCGAATTCTCAATTAAAAAGGACCAGTGTCCATAAAAACTGTTTAACTTTAAACTTTTAATTAAAATGATGAATACTCAGCCGTTATAGTTGAATTTTATGCCAAAAAGATTGATTTTCTACAGAAAAAGACGAATTTTCCACAAAGCAAAAATGAATTTTTAATTAAAGCGATGAATCTTCAACCAACAAATTCGTAACGAATAATGTAAAAAATTTATATTGAAATTAAAAAATATTTCTTCTGTGTAATAATTTCGAAATAATTTTGTGTATTTACAATATCAAAAATGGTATTTTGTCTACAACAAATGAATTTTTTTACATCAATCTCAATTAAATTTCTGACATCCAGCAATTTATTTGAATAAAAAACAAATTAAGATAGATTAAAATGCTTTTCCATTACAAACCTTATATATTATTTGTAATTATATATTACGTATCATTATACGGGTGTAGATCATTATATCTCGAATTTCGCCACCATGAAAAATAACTTCCTCTAATCGAATTTAAGCATGGACTGAAGGCAGTCCTAGTAGGTAGTACTTTACAGGAAAATTGTTTCATCGATTGGATAAAAATTGTCTGGCTTGAGAGACTGAGAATTGTCGGATTTTTTTATAGATTTTTTTATGATTTGTCGAATAATTATAACCATTTTTTTCAAAAATTAAAAAATTAAAACCTTTTTTCAAAATCAAAATAATTTTTTACTTTTTTGTATTTAGACCCATTTTTATGTTCTAGTCTTACATTTATGTTGAAGATGTTTTCTCTTGAAACGTTATAGCAAAAAATGTATTATTTTGTTTTTGAGAATTTAAATAAAGACAAATGCAATATATCGATGGAACTTGTGACCGCTGGGACGCTCGCTCGGTGGAAGTTCTTCCAACTAATTTATCGTGCCTGTAATGAATATTTGTTGTTTATAAAACTACAATCTGCATTTTAAATGGTTGAAACTGTCATAATAGTGTTTTAGTGGTACTACCTAGTAGGACTACAATTTGCAAATGTTTAAGTTAGATCAAAGAAAGTCATTTTTCAGGATGGGTATACATTTGAGAAATAATGTCCCATATACTATTTGTTATTTATTAGCAAAAATAATTAAAATTTCTTTAGGGTTTGTTATTGTTGTTCAAGAAATAAAACTGTTCTAAATTTTAAAAAAATTCTTGTTTGCTTTTATACTCTGACTTATAATTTGTACACAAAAATCAATTATGTAAATACAAAACTTATATTAAACGGAAAGAAAAAAGAAGTACAATACAATTATTCTCGAAAGTAGTGACAAAAATTAGTCTTCGTCACTTTCGCCTCCGCTGGCCAAATCAACATCTTTTTTTGAATCATTCATTCTTAAGTTTTTATAAAAATTTCTGTATTTCTGAGGTATAAGTTTGCATAGTTCAATGAGATAATCATATTTTTTTCGTAATTGTGTTCCCATTTGGATATAGCAAGGAAAGCTCGAAACCACCAAATTGTTTTTCCGTGATATGCTTTTTGGCAATGTTAAGACGATGCAGTACGTTGTCGTTGTCAATCATATACACGCTGAAAAGCTACTTCTTGTCATGTTTCAGAACTCTTGTTGTGAGCCAATTGATTTTACGATTTTCTGTATCTTTTTTCGATTTGTTATTGATTGCTCCAACTCCTGCGAGACAAAAAAATCATCTGTTCCCATTTTCGTAACGACGAATTTGGATTCCGTTTTTCGTGTTTGAATAATGATTTCGATTCAGTGGTCAGGATCGTATACAGCATCACGCTTTCTTTTTTCCTTCTCGATGTAAGAAAAATTTCGGTCACAGCTATTTTAGATATGACCTGAGCATCAAAATTTATGTTCAATGAGATCAATGTTGCTTGAAAACAAAAAATGTTTTAATAGCAAGTTGACTTTTATGTTCCTGTTCTGTCCTCCACAACAATCTGAATAAAGCACGCTGTGATTCGTTTCGTGGGGGATGTTTGTTTTCAGATTTTTCAGTAAGCAGGAGCCGATTTCTTGCCCTCCCTGTGAAGCAACATTTTTTTTTCGTATGAATTGTGAGAATTCTATAGAAGTCTCATTGGCAATCTTGAAAAAAAAACGGTCAATATTTAAAAAGAAACAGTTTATAGATAATCTCATAATAATCTCATAAGTAACCTAATTAATGTATACTTAATACATGAAAATAAAATTTTTGTATAACTCACTAGTATAAATAATAATGGACTATCAAAGAACATTTTGCTATTGAACCATGTATACAAATATAACTTAATAATTTATATTACTGTATTTTGCACTGGAAATAAATTGAATTCTAATTCTTCAGATTGATGAGAAAAATTCATATGCAAATGAAAAAGTAGAAAATGTGATTTTCTGTTCCATTCGAAAATATAAAATAAGAAAAGGCTCATACTTAACAGAGTCAAATATTGGAAATATTAAAATGAATAATACAAAATTGACGGCAACATCAAAGAAAAATTAATCGCTTCTATGACAACGTGAATTTTGAATTGTTATTTACCCTTTCTAGCTCTTTCATCGTAAATGCAACAATTATACGTTGCTAGCTGTCTTTTGCAGAATGCGACGTTAGTCGGCAGAGCAGGCGTGACCAAAACTTTCTGTAAATCGAATTTCATGTGTCTCGCATACACTATACAAGAGAGTATGCCCCCCCCCCCCCCCCCCAACACCACTCGACACCCCCGCACACAGCGAAAAAATGCGCCCGGCCTCCC
>JAAAKG020135561.1:0-13486 GCA_010014905.2 Druon quercuslanigerum | reverse complement strand
TAAATAAGTTTTTCGATTTCATCAATCAATTACATCCTAATATCCAATTCACCATGGAAATTGAACAAAACGGAAAAGTGCCTTTCTTGGACGTACTAGTGTACTAAAAATCTGACGATACATTAAGACATGAAGTTTACAGAAAACCCACCCATACAGACAGATACCTACATGCCACCTCTCATCATCATACATCCCAAAAACAATCGGTCATCAACTCCCTTATATACAGAGCTGTGTCCATAACAGATGAATATAATTTACAAAAGAAATTACAAAACGTTAAGAAATCCTAATACAGAACGTTTACACAATCAAACAAATTAATAGAGCAATAAGAAAATACATCCAAAAAAACAATTCAAAATTAAATTATGCTGACATGAAGACGAGCATACACAAGTTCGACACATCTGACTACCTTTGAGGCAATGTTTTTGTAATGCCGCAAGCCAGCAAGAAAATTCTCGGTCTCATGAAAGATGAATGTCCTAGAAAAATTATTACAGAATTTTTTTCTTCCGGATCAAAATGTACAATTTTGATATTCAAATAAGAACAAAGTATACTATTCAAATGAGACTTCACAACTTTGAGACAGTGAAGCAGAAAAAATTGCATTGAGTCCATACATGCATACATCCTTGTTGTAAATAATTGAATTTTTTTTGTAAACCGTAGGTTTAGTTTAAAATTAGCTCAACGTTAATTTAATATTGCACAGAGTAGATTTAACATTGCACTGAGTTGATTCAACATTGCACACAGTTTATTACATATCGGATTGATCCATCTAGCTTTTGTTTGAACTGTCAAAGCCGAACCACTTAACAAATATTTTGCTGCCACGTTTCTTGATTACTTTCTCTACAAGATAAATATCCGGATGTTTAACTTTAGGAAGTTCTTGTTCATAGAATCCGCAAGCGATGGTTTGATGTTGATACTCCTTAAGCTTGTACGTCACTGGATTTGTCAATATGTTGCATACTCGCAAAATCGTGAAAACCTTGACGCGAGAAAATCTGCAGATCGTGCACTAGCCAGTAAAGTCTGGCAGCGTGTTTTTGTTAAAGACGCTGGGATCAATGAGAAAGCTGCAGCTCTGGCATAACTAACGTGATGAATGCCAAAGCAGAGCTCGGTATGGGGTTAAAGAAGAAGAAGTCTATTTCAAAGAAGAGGAAATGTATTTCAAAGAAGAGGAAATACAGTTCGAAAAAGAAACCAGCTACAAAAAATAAGCTAATTGCATTTAGATAGGTTCTGGCTGCAGCCAAGAAGGCAATGAAACAAAGAAGTAATGCAAAATTAGCCATTAAGCCTGCAATCACAGGTGTATAGGAAGCTGTCAAAAGTGTAGGCGATAAATATCAAGTGCAAAAACCACTTATCTTGCCGAGTCTTGTCATACTGGTGGAGCAGCAGGTGCAGCTAAAGCTAAATGCAATACAGGCTATTGATGTAGGAAAAGGTTTACACCTATAACCCTACAGAACAGGATTAGGTCTTCACATGAAACCTTACCGAAGGGGATAGGTTCTTCACCTAAGACCGGTGCCAAAAAACTTGTAGTGAAGCTACCTCACCGTCCACTCACTAATGCCGATCTGTTCAAGTATGCTAAAGCTCTAAAGATTTCACATTTTCGTGGAGTGTTTATGCGCAATCAACTACCTGTGAAAGGACTCCTCCAGGCAGAGTCAACTATTGTCAATCTTGATGATAGTCACTGGCCTGGTACCCACTGGGTGTCCTATAGAAAGATTGGTGATAGATCAAGTAGATTACCATGGTGTCGGTATAGTATATAGTATAGAGAAGAACACCATTATGGATGAATCATTCACTCTCACGATAACAGGAAACTCTTTTGTGCTAGGCGCAAAGTATTTTCCACCAATAGAACTCTCTTTTTACAAAAACTATGCCCTTGGACTCGTTAAATTGTTCACATTCAATGCGATTCCTAACGCTTACACTGGAAAGAATCAAATCTATGTCGATGATCAAGTGGTGAAAATTCCTACTGGTAGCTATGAGATTGTGTTTTTGTTGCATGATACGGAAGGGAAACTGTGAATACTATGAAGATACTCCGTAGAGTATCCTTACCTTTTAAAAATGACAGATAGTATCCGATATAGACTGATACAGAACCGGTGTATCGTTCGACAATCCCTACAGCTATATGTAGCTGTTCTTTATTTTTAGCATAAATCTTAAGATCATCCATGTAAAATACATGAGTGACCTTGTGCTTTCGATTTGAAGGTTGCCGCAAAGCTACCCCAGGAATATCGAAGTTCTAGAGATAATGGCAATAATGTAAGGCAAAAGAGGAGTGGGATCATGGAGTCGCCCTAAAAGACACCTCTTTGGAAAGTGACCTTGTTAGTTGTCACACGATTTTTTCCAGATAGGATAGTAAATCTGGTTTTCCAAATTGGTATAAATCTCTCTGTGCACCTTACAATTTGCGGTCTAACTTTAAGCTTTGCAAAAGACAGATGATGAGTTTATGGGAGGTCGAATCGAAAGCTTTCCCGTAATCAATCCAGGCCATCGATAGGTCACGCTGTTAGGATGCTGCATCTTTGCAGACACATCTATCGATAAGCAGGTTCTCCCGACATCCTTCTACGCCTTTCTTTGATCCGCGTTGTTCATACATTTCTTGCTACACAGGTCCGATTGCCTGAACAATCCTATCATTCAGGATAGCTGTAAATGTCTTATACAGTGTGTTCGGAAAGTGATTAGCCTGTACTGTGCACCCTTCCACCAACCACTCCAAATACCATCTGCTCCTGAAGCGGAATAGTTTTTTTATATCTCTCAATACTCTGTTCAGTAAGTTGTTGCAGTTGTTGCTATGAGGACATTACACAGCTTCTTAAAGTTATTTATGTCCTCTGAGTCTTCGGCAAGTCTATGTTGCACTTCGTAGACTTCTCTCCAAAAGACTTCGACCTCCTCTGATTTTCGCGGGTGGTCGACAGCAACTGAAGGGTCTTGGAAGAGTCGAGATAAGTCAGAGAGAAACTGTTGGTTTTCTCTGACCCACCTCTCTCTCTGCTCTAGACTTATCTTAGCGTCAGATATTATTCGTATTCTCTCAACAATATACTGCCTGATGGTCAGCAGCTTTGAATTGTTAAGTGATACCCATACTTGGCGCGTCCCCGGGTGGCGGATAGGGGAATGCTCGCTGAAAACAGAGGTTAGGGCGAAATAAAATACGCCCTGCGGACCAAACACACTTAGAACCCTAAGTCAAGGCGTTAACAACCGTGCCTAGGACTGAGTGGAACCAGGGTATATTATGGCGAATAATCAAGAAAAATTTAACCGGAGCATATGCGAAGAGTTGGGAGGGTTATTGGACATAGCAGAGGATCCACATGAGGATCACAAGTCGCAGTGTAGGAAAGACATGGCCAACGTGAAAAATTACCTAAAGAAGGCAAGACAGGCCGTACGGCAGTTATAATCAGTCACCACCAGGAGAAAGCAGAAAAAGTCGCAGGTACGAGGACGACCCAAGGCGGTTGTTGTAAATCCGGCCGAAGCGTCAACCTACGCTGAGACAAGGAAAGGGGAGATCCTCATCGAGGTGGGGCCTTCTGCAGACGGCAGGACAAAGCTGTCGTCTGCTACTAGGGAGGTCGTAGGTAACGGAGGCTCTGTACGGGAGCTCGTTCCACGTACTGAAGTCATTTCGGTGATATAGACATTGATGTTGTTAAGGTCAATCTGACGAAGAGACCCTTCAGAGGCCATCTGAAGGCATATGTAGAGCTCAGCGAAGAGCTGGCAGGCAGGCTCTTGCGCAATGGAATGCGCGTGTTGAGAAGCCCCGGGCAGACCATCACCGGGAACAATGAGGTGCTCGTCCTTCAGGAAGGCCACCCTTTCAAAGAAGGCTCTAGAACGACAGCACTGAGATGTCCAACTTGGTAAACAGCAGAAAGCCGAAGCACGGCTTATTGGCCTATAACCCATGTTCCTGAAGTAATGCGAAAGCGGATTTCTGGAACATGGGTTGGCAGGGAAAAGGAGGGGGTTAAGTCAGTAAGAATCTGACACTACCCATCCCAGGAATCGTCTATCTGAGCGGTCATCTGCTAAGATAGACGATTGCTGGTATGGGTGCCTACGCAAGGTTTCCCTTCCCATAAAAAAACTGTCTTGTTCAGCCTATCCTTATGGCGAGTTGATGCATTCGTGTTTTGGGCTTATGATCAACCGTTGGTTTTGTTTTGCAGTTCGTATCAGTCAAAGCTCTCGCTGCATTATACACACAACAATTGATAGTCCAGAGTTCAGATTCTTCTAAAAGTTGCCCACGAAGCACTTCATCCATTTTAGCCAGATCTTTAGGCTTGGCAGAAACCTGGGTGTTGATGTTTCTCCGGGTCATAAAGCATCGCTCGTTCTCTATAGAATGCCTCCCACGGTTGGTCTTGTCCTCTCTCTTTCTCTGCTGCTGGCTTCTTCTGCCTCTGGTAGAGTAGGTGCTCCCCTTACATAGCCCCTTTTTTGCATTACTTCGGCACGGTTTCGAAGACGTTGACGCGAAAAGTGCGATAGCTCTAAGTGTTTCTCGCACCACAGACCATGCAGTGGTACCATGTAATTCTCTCGTTCAGGGGTCACACTCGCATCGTAGCATTCTAGAAAATCGTCATTTTGTCGCTCCGTCCACCCAAAAGCCCCAAGATTCCGCCGGTCCATTGCATCGACTCCATCTTCATTGGCTCCCCCAGCTCTAGAGTGGTCGGTATTGTTGACCTACCTATTATCGGGAGTCCTGCGCGTTCTATTGTTTTGAACCGCACTTACTACAACTATGTTTAGTGTAATTATTGTTGTTCCCACGAGAAGCTAGGGAAAAGAGTTCGTCCATCATTGTAGAGCCCCACATACAAGGATAAGGCTGCGTACTCTGAGAGGTCGCCCGGTATCTTAGAGTCACCATTCTAGACACCTCATCCAAGTGCCATTCAGCTTTCGGCAAGGTTTTCACACCTCCGCTTGGGGGTTCATTTCTTCGGGACCACCCATGGAAAATTGTCCGCGACTGCCTATTAATTTTTCATAACCATATTAAGCAGAATCCCGTGGTACAGGGACCCTCTATCCGCAACCCTAGGACGCGTTCGGTGGCTTTGTCATAGGTCCTTCGGTTTGATTCTAGCCAAAATGCTTCATGGACTCCTTCGCATAATTAGGTTTTCAGTCAAACTGCATCACATGTATAACTTATAGTATTTATTTTATGTCAAAAAAGAATATACCGGAATAAAATTACTTAATTTTCTTTGTAGTACCAGAACTTTTCTTCATAAATTTGAAAAAAGTCTGGGTATTCTTTGAAACAGAAGAAAATTCAATTTAAATTTTTTTCATAAATATTCATTACTAAACATACAAATATATTACATCGATCTTACTTTTAACTCAGCGAGGAAAGATCTAAATTATTATTAAGAATTTATTGAATATAGGAAATTTATAATCTACTAAAACTTATTACAATTTTAATACTTCTTTTATTCAATAAAATCACATTGTAGTTTTATTCTACAATGCATGCACATTAAAATAAGAATAAACACTAAGTAGAGAACCTACGAGAATCTAATAACTATTTGATTAAGTCAGTTTTAAGACTTGCAATATATTGAATTAATCCTCATCGAATCCTCGTAAGGTCTCCGAGGCTAGACAATTTAAGTGAATAAAAAGAGGACTTACATTTCGACTCGGGAAAACTGTAATACGTCAAATTCAAATTAAATATATGGCGATCTCTTACAAACATGTTTATTTTAAACTGATTTAAAATTATCCAAACAAAATTGAAGTTAAATTTAATCATTCTAAAATCATTATTCTTCTAGTGCTTTAGATATGTAATCCATGATGCAGGAAATATGGAGCTTGGATAGAGTCGAAGGGTCCAATATTAAATTTAAACGTGTTACAAAATACAATATAGATATACTCTTATAGTGTTCGTTTCAAAAAAAGTTTCAGAATAGCCAGATAGAAAAGAATGTATAAAACGACTAAGTTCCGTATAGAAGCGTATTCAAAGTCGGACACACAGACCGTATAAGTGTGCGGATAGAATCCGGTGAAACCCGTATAGGGCTTTACTGGAAACCGAAAATATTTCGTATACAACCGGATAAAAAACAAGATAGAAAAAATTGTGTGCACCGACAAAGTTCTGCATTAAGCCACATTTAAAACCGGACACAAATACCGTAGAATTATCCGGATAAAATACGATGAAAACCGTGTAGGGTTTTACTGAACCACTGCTGATTATGCGAAGATACCAACGAATCCATCGAGCACATTATTTATGGCTTTCGCGTAATGGCTCACAGATATAATGATGTTGCGGGCATTATGCATCAGCAACTTTCCCTAAACCTAGGACTCTTAGAAAAATGGACGCCTTTCTATAGATACATCCACGCCTATCGAGCTGACATCGTGTTGCTAGAGAAAAAAGGTGAAAGAGTCTACATCATCGACATTTCTTGTCCACTTAACCGAAAATTGCAGTTAACCAATACAATCAACATTCACAAGTATAGCGACATCTATCTCCCTATGCTTGTCTCCTTTTATCAAAACCATCCATTCATTCCTTTTCTCCATCCTTTCCCTTAATACTCTCCAACCTTCCTCTTCTCCTTTTCTTCTATACACTCAAATGATGGTCACTATCTCTTCCTATCTTTATTCTTCTAACCATCTCGCCCTCAAGCATTTCTTGTCGCTCTTTCACTCTTTCATCTCTCCTCAGCTCCTTTTTAATCCCTGATACCATGGCTCCCATCCCCCTTCCCTTCTCATGTACTTTCCTCGATTCTTGCATTATCCACACATACCCCTCGTTCTTCTTTTTTAACCTTGACTCATTCCAGAAAGCCACAATTACTTTTCTCTTTTTGTCCTCCCCCTCCTCCTTCCTGTGTTTAGTTTTTCTTCTATGGTGGAAACCCCACCTCGTCTTTCCTACTCTTATTCCTGTTGTTTACACTTCATTCACGTATTGTGGATGAAGGTCCCTCTGCTCTTAATTCTTCTCTTTCATCGTCCCAGATCCACTTCACACCATTCAACCGCACCTTGTCGTTCCCTATCCAAATATTGCCCCCATTTCTCCTCTCTATCGACGCTTTCCGTTAGATCATCCACTTCCTATTTCTCTCTCTCTCTCTCTATGTCAGGTCCTCTTCAATACTTTCAATCCTTCCCCTAAGTACCCTTTTTGTTAGAAGTAATAGAGGCAGCATGGCTCTTAACTGAGGACGCTGTTTTTCTTGATTTTATCCCAAAATCTTATTTATGAAATTTAAATTGCTTCCAAAGTTCTGATTCTAGTTGCTAAAAACTGATCTAAAGTTTTATAGGGTGGATAATCAGTAGTTGAGCTAAGCTGAGTTTCCTGCTGTAAGTAAAAAGATTCAAAGTGATAGAAACGTATGGATAGAAAAAGATAGAGCTATTCAATCCTTTCCAAATGCACACTTTGCAACCACAAACTCTATCTTTTTCTATCCATGGTGTTCACATCTGTCTACCTTTTCTTTCACTGACTCCATCCCTTGTGGACCAATGGGTCTATCTTTTTTCATCTCTTCTTGTCCGTTTCGAAAATAATAATATATGTCGAATTTCAAACTCCCGAAAAATAGTATGAAACCAGCAAGGGTTTATATACCTAAAAACAAAGTTCCCTAGTTTTACAACTTACTAGTAGAAGTTCGAACTCTGCAAAGGCGTCTGATAACCCTCCAGTTATAGGCGGTGCAAATGATTTCACTTGTGTTTAACTTTTACAGTCAGTTACCTACTGAACCCCGCTGATACTAAGTCAGCGATGTACGTCAAGTAGCGCGCGCCTCGCTAAGGACGTTTTTAGTAATATTTAATTATTTGATGGTGCTCTTATTATTAACTTCCTCCTGACGAGTATTATAATATTGCCTGTTTAGATAAAAAATGATCTTGTTTATTTAAAAAAGTGAACTTTACGTAGATAATTTATCTTTTTTTTTATCGAAAATTCATTTATTTTCTTAGAAATCCGAATTTTTGGCAAATACCGGATCTTCTGGGCTAAAAAATGTTATTATATTCTTGGTTGGAACTTCAAGCATTTTATTCAATTTTGTACCCTTTTGTTTAGATTTTTTTTGAAACTGCATCACTGTAGTTGAGAAGTCATCTCTCTGATTAAAAAAATGTTTTTTTTGAAAATTAGTTCTTTTAACTAAAAATTTAATTATTATAGTGAAAGATTCATCAATTTAGTTGAAAATTCATCTGTTTATTTGAGAGTGTTACTTCGATTCAAATTAGATTTTTCTTCTTAGTTGAAAATGGTACTTTTTTGATAGAAAGCTAATTTTGTTGGTTTGACATTGCCTCATTTTTGTTAAAAAAAACAACTGTTTCGTTAAAAATTAATTTTTTTTAAACAAATTATATTTCCGAGTTTACAATTAAACGGTTTTGCAGAAAACTCAAATTTACTGTTAGGAAATGCATCATTGTATTTAAAAATTCATCTCTTTGGTTTGAAGTTTCAGTATTTTATTAAAAAGCTGTCTTTTTTCACTGGAATTTAATTTTGTGCGGGAAGGGGGATGCAAAAGTGGAACACTGTTTGGAGGAGTGGGAAGAGGTGGAAAGGAGTGGGATAAACATGGAGGTGTTATTGCATGGAAGGGGGACAAAAGGGCAGTGGCATAGGTGAAGGGGGTGTTGAGTAAGATAGAGAAGAAGAGAAGGAAGGAAGAAGAGGAATAGAGAAGAAAAAGATTGTATATAGGAGAGAAAGTAGAGTTAAGAAAATTGTACATATTGTAAATACTAGATAAGGATTAGGGATTAGCTGCGAGGCAAAGCGGGAAAATGGCGTCATGCGTGCGAGGCGAGAAAGTAGCAACATGCGTGCGATGCGAAGCGAGGAAGGCAAGGTCGGCTTCGAGATAATGTGTGCATGGATGTTAGTTTTTAATGAGTTAGTTGCAAAAAAATTCTGTAAAAATGGAAGTGTAAACAAGTCAATTTTTTATGGCAAGAAGGCTGAAAAATAAACGTTTATCTATCTGAAATTTAATTTTTTTACTGAAAATCTAACTTTTTCAATTTTCATAACATATCTTATTTGCTTAAAAGAAATTATTTTGTATTGAAAAAATATATCCTTTTGAGTTAAAAATTCAACTATTTGTTTGAAAATTAATTTTTTATTTTTCAAAATTCGTCTTTTTTGGTAGAAAATTAATCTTTTGTTTGAAGGTTCATCTTTGTTTTTAAAATGAATTTGTTTCAGTAATAGTTTCATGTTTTTTAGTTTTAAAATCAGCTATTTACAGTTTTTGTTAAGAATTCATCTCTTATCTGATGAAAATTCAACGATTTAATTAAAAAAGTTATGTATTCGTTTTAAAATTCATTTTTTATTGTTAAAAATTCGTCTTTTTTATAGAAGATTGATCTTGTTGGTTGAATGTTTGTTCTTTTTCTTTCAAAATTTATCCCTGTTAGTAGAAGTATCATATTTTTGGTTCAAATATCAACTAAAAAGTATTTTTGTTAAGAATTCATCTTTTTGGGTTGAGAAAATTTTCTATTAACAACATTTTTAATTTCTGATAACTCAAGTTCAAAATGCATGTGAACTGTAAAAATTGCAGAACGGAAAATTTTATATTTGGATGAATTTATTTGTAAAAAATATATTTTTAGAAATTCTTGTGATTTAAAAACACATGAAACTTAAATTTATCGTCTTTGGAAGAAATTTCTTTAAATTATTGCAATTAGTGAAGCAAGAATTAGTTTTGTAAGATTTTTGTTAAGATTACAAATATTTCAAATCAGAGTTTCATAGTACTTATATAAATGAAGTTTAGAATTTACACAAAAAGGTGTTTTAGAAATACAAATTACTTATATAGAATACCAAAATATAATTAGGGGGCTTCCATATACCATACGACCCAATTTTTGCCTTTTTAACCGCTCCCAACCTCTATGTAGCCCACCGCGGCATTCCCCCTCCCCCCATGGTGCTACGTGGTTTATTGAAGGTCCCTAATTTATAATTCATGTATTTTGTTGAAAATTGTTTTTTAATCTGGTTTAAGACTCGATATTTTGGGATAAAATTGATTTATTTTGTGTTACAATATTTTTGGACTTATTGTTTTCAGTAAACATTTTTATATTTTCTGGCCATTCATTTTTTTAACACTTAAGTATAAAACCATGTGGCTCAGACTCGGACCCCACGTCCCCCAAACCCCCAGGGTTTTATGCTGAAAGGAAGAAAATTGAAGTCACTAGATACTGTTTATTATTTTTTTTATTTTTCTATCCCTATAGAGTTTTACCTAATTTTTATTGAACAAGAAAATGACAAATTAGAGTTCTTTATCTGCAAGAAATTTTTTTATACTTTCTACGACTTACGCGATTCTTTTACAATTCGTTCTGATCGAGGTTACTAATCATTAACTCGCTTAGTAATTTAACTAGGAAGAAATGCAATTTTTTGTTTGTACTTCTTTCTGAATTGAAAGAGGTATATTTTTTGCATTTTCATTAAATTGAAAGGGGGAACTTTTTATTTACGATCTTTTTTCTGAATTAAAAGGAGGTCATTTTTTACCTTTTAATTTTGTTTAAACGGAGGAAATTTTGGTTTTCAATTTTTCCTGAATAGGAAGAGGGAGTTTTTTTGTTTGAAATATTTTTCTGAATTGGAAAAGGGACATTTTGTTATTTTTAAGATTTTTCTCTAGTTGACAGGGAAAAAATGGTGTTTTTTTTTTAGTTTTTTCTAAGTTAAAAGACGCAATTCCTTTGTTTTGAAAAATTTTATTCAGTTGAATAGGATACAATTTTAGTTATAATTTTTTTTCTAAATTGGAAGAGGATACTTTTTCATGATTCAAGACTTCGGTGTTCAATTTTCATTAAATTGGAAGAGGGAATCTTTGTTTCTCAGATTGTTAACTACTTGGAAGGCAGTTAACTTTGGTTTTAATTCTTTCTGAATTGGAAGAGGGACATTTATTATATTTTTTGTTGCATTGTGATTGAGTTAAATGGGATGCTTTCTATTTAAAATCTTTTTTTCCGAATAGAAAGAAGGTAATTTATTTTGTTGTTAACATTTTTATTTTTTTGGACATGAGAAAATTTCTATTTTCAGTCCTTGATGAATAGGAAGATGGAATTTTTTGAGGTTAAGATACTTCTAAATTGAAAATTGGAAATTATTTATTTTACAGATTTTTCTTGGGTAGAATGGGAGAAAAATTTGGTTTTTAAGTTTTTCTAGATTGAAAGAGGCGCTTCTTTCTTGTAGGGCTTTCCAAAAGGATAAAAATAAACGTTTTTATTCTATTGACTCTCTTTCTAGTCTCTCTCTTTTTCTTCTCTTGGTAAATTTAATTATTACATATATTCATTTAAATTTATTTGCCAATTTCTTATTTTATTTTTAAACTTGGCGCGCAACATTCTACTTGAGTTACGATTGATGCGCTTGAAGTCACCTTTAGCAGAAGTTAATGACATTTTTTTCATTTTTAATGCTTAAAAAGAAGTCTTGCGATTACTCCGTGATTTTCTAATGGAAATTTTAACCTAGAATCCGAATTTCAACAATCTAAAAGTTAATTTTGCTCTTTTTTGAGTTTTTCAAGGAGGAATCGAAGGGGGACTCACCTAGGTCTTAAGGGTACTTTGTAGACGCTGCTTTCGGTTTCTTCGGTCCGCCAGGGATGGCACGACTGCATGCTCTGTGGTGCGAGAAACACCCAGAGCTATCGCACTTTTCGGATAAACGTCTATGAAACCATGCCGAACTACTCCGAAGAAAGGGTTACGTAAGTGGGCAGGTATCCGATAGAGGAAGAGCGATGCTTTATGACCCGGAGAAACATCAACATCCAGGTTTCTTTCAAGCCTAAAGATCTGGCTTTTTTCCGAAGAGTGCGACCTCTGGACAATATATTGTAAAAACAATACAGATACTATCTGACGCTAAGAGAAGTCTACTATTGGCGAGAAAATGATAGGCATCTGCCTTTAAAACTTAACAAGTCAGCCAAAAAAAATTCTTGCGCAATAAAAAAAATAGTCATGTGAAAGCTGAAAGTGTTCTACGTAAATGAGCTTCAAGAAGTTTATGTAAAAACATGGTGTGCTTTGCAGACTGAAAAATGTGAAAAAAGTAGGTTTCTTATACAAGGGGAATGCGAAAAATTTGAAGAAATTCATTACGCCCTTTTTCTTTTTGGAAAACAAGCGCCAGAAAGCAGCCCGAACCAACCGTTCGTACCTTTCATAGACCCGAGGTTCTGAATCTTTGGGTGGCACCTGGTACGTCGTCATTTTCTCACCGAGAGGTGGGTCAGAGAAAACCAACAGTTTCTCTCTGACCCATCTCAACACTTCCAAGACCCTCCAGTTACTGTTGATCACCTGCTGAAACTGGAAGATTAAATTTTATTAATAATAATAGAAGATGTGTCAATAATTTTTAATTTAAGATTTGAATCACTATTTCTTCAATGAAAAATTATTATGGATATTGATGATTCAAATCGATTAAAAATAATTATCAAACATTTAATTACACTCAATAAACTTAAATAATATTTTATGAAACTTCTTTTGAATATCGAATCAATTTATATAATATTAAACAAATTTAAATTTTAAAAAATCCATATTATGTAATAAATTTAAATAATAGTTAATTATATTTACACTTTTTACTGTATTAAATTTAATAGCAATAAGTGTGATTAAGATATGTTATTGAAATTACTTACCAATTGCTTTTGATAAATTAGTAATATAAAGATCTCTAATGATCTTCAATCGATTCCTATTAAAACATAAAATGATTATAAATGGACCGAATCATAAATATTTTTAAACTATGTGATAATGAAATATAATGAATATAAAATAAAATATTGAAACCATAAAAAGCGATTGGGTTTTGATTGCGCAAAATATAATTAATTTTTGTACCTTCAATCTTTTTCAATAACGCAATTGAAATAATTGAAAAATGATAAGAATTGATTTAATGTAACTCGTGGTAAAAAATTCAATTTCAATAATTTATTAAGTCTTATCGTATAAATAAAATTATTCAAAACTATAGAAATTGATTTGTTTCAATAGCGCAAAATATAATTAATTCACATTGTTCAATTGTTTTTAATAATGCAATTACAATTATTGATAAATGGTAACAGATGTTCATACTACAAAATTATTTAAAGCTATAGAAATGGATTTATGTAAATTGCGTAAAAAGTAATTGCTTCTTATTCCGTCAATTATTTTCTATAATGTGAGTAAAGTTATTGAAAAGTAATAGAATTTGATTGGATTTATTTACAAACAATTCATTGAATTTCAT